>JAOTRH010000010.1:12026338-12044133 GCA_034768845.1 Heliamphora exappendiculata | reverse complement strand
TAGATTTTTAGTTGTTCTTAGAAGAGAGAAAGAGTAGAAACAAAGGGTACGCTCTCTAGAAGATTTGCTCGGGGCTGCTCAGTTTCACTTGGTTGCCCGGGGGCAGGAGTGGAAAGGTCTGAGAGAGCGCTTCGCGAAAGAATCGTGTAGTGCGGTGAAACGTTTCCCGTTGGAGTTTCTGGCCCTCCTAGTCTTCACCTTCTTGTGGAAGAGGGAAGGTGAGTTGATACTCAACTCTCTCTCTCTCTCGTGCCTTTCTTAAGCTTGTTCCTGTTCGTCTATTCGGGACGGGGCAGGTAGCCCACAAACATGAAGAGAAGAAGAGAGGGGGGTTCCTTGATATTAAGGTTTCAAGGCAGTCGAAGACGACCACAAGTGGAAGCAACCAATGCTTTGGTCATTCAGCTAACTCCTTGCTGCTAGTCTGTGCTTGCTGTAATGCTAGTAAAAGTAGGGATTTTAGTCGATTTTACCTACTATTGAATTTGAACCAATAACTCTCGCCGTATGAAAGAGATACTCTAACCGCCGAGTCTAGTAGGTCAAGCTGAGTCAAGTTAGAGAAAATAGATTCCTATAAGATAAGAGAAAGTCGCGTAACTAAAGTTTCCCAACCTATACAAGGGGGCAGAGTGCTAAGAAAGAGAAAGCATTCTCACTATACAAAATGAAGCAGCGGCTAGCACGCTAAGCTAAGATCAACCACTTGGAGAACGCAGAGCCTTTCTTTCTCGGTCGTCTTTCTAAATATTAAAAGTTAAGTGGATTCCGATCCATGCGGTCGTTCTCTGCTGCATTGGTGTTTTCACTCCCCACTCTCCAACATAACAAAATGTTTCCACTATATCTCAGGAGTAATCAAAGGAAGTACGGTGGGTTCAAGTAGGAAAAAATGAACTAAGAAGTAAGGCATACAACAATGGATCAATTCATTCAACAAGATCCCTTCGAATCAGACCAAGATGAATGGGATTAGTTTGACCTCTCACTCGGATGGTTGACTCCTGCCGCCGACAGATGTCCCATGCCACGTTTCGTGAATAACTATGCCCGAGAATGAATAAATTGTGATATAGCGCTGAATAAGCCACTGCTCTATTCCTGACTCGAAATCCATTAAGGACTTTAAGGGAGAGAAAATGGAGGGCCTATACCATACATTCTGCTGCCTCGAGAGGATTGCACGTTACATCATAGCAGCACGACCAAATGGAGGCAGAAACCCCTTATATAGGTTGGAAGCTAGCGCTTTATTCTAATAGAATATTAATTAAGTTAAGGGCTTTTCCCTTATTAGTAAAGTTGCTCGAGGATGAAAAATTAGAATACAATCTAGAAGATCTTATCGAATGGTAGAAAATGTATGGATTCGTTAGGAATCGACAATCGTTGTCTGGACATACGAGTCACAGCCTACCGAAAAGAGGAGAGATCAACGACGAAGCTACTAGCTACTAGTTGGAAAGGAAAGGATAAGACCACATTTCGTACATTTCT
The DNA here is from genome assembly GCA_034768845.1 of Heliamphora exappendiculata. Lineage (NCBI taxonomy): Eukaryota > Viridiplantae > Streptophyta > Magnoliopsida > Ericales > Sarraceniaceae > Heliamphora > Heliamphora exappendiculata. The sequence goes on along the minus strand of JAOTRH010000010.1, from coordinate 12,042,636 downwards.
ACTGGTCTAGACATTCGAATAGCGAACAAAAGACTAGAAGATTGGATAACAAAAGCACTTCCAGCAGGGTTGACGGCTGTGTGGCCCTCATTCAGCTGAAAGTAGGAAATAAATCCCGGCACAACCAATGACTTAGTCTCCTTCTCCGCTTCGACTCAACCACCTACCTAACCTCTTAGAAAATATCCAATAGATAGCAGCTCCCTAAGGCGCTTTTAAGCTCTTCACCAATCACGGTTTTTCATCTAGTAAGTCCTAGTACTATGTTATCCAAACTTTACTAATAGAATAGGCAGGCCTTTTAGAGAGCAGTAGAATTAAGGGTTAGCTCTGCCTTGTTGTGATAGGGGGGTGAGGGGAACTGCTCAGAAATGTCTTAGTTGGTTGAGGGGTGACCGGATCGGTCAGTCAAAAAATAGGATAACAAAAAAAGGTGTGTCTGGTCTTGTGTAGCTAATGTTACTTTCTCGATCTATACTTTCTATTCTTTCTCTCCCTTGACCAATGCTCCGGCTTCCCTTACTCAAAAGATCAGCCGTTGTGACACAGGTGTATCGAGGTAGGCCATGGATTGAATAGAGAAAGAAGGGCTCGTATTTGACAGATTTTGAGCAACCCCCAACCTTCTATAAGGCCATTCCTATCTCTTTCGGCTCTAAAAGACCTGACCACCTTCATGCTTCGAATGAGAAGTTGCGCTTTTGATCTTATTCTCAGCTTCGGGTCTGGTCCTTTAGGCGAGGCTTTTTACTTTACAGGGTGGTTCCCTTTACGGTTCAGGAATTCGTGGTTGGCTTACTTTTGTTTGTTTGGTTACAGTTCATGCCCACTCGTCATGAACCCCCACCCGCCCCGACGCTGAGTCGTAACTCGTCCTGTAGAAGCCTCCTTCAATTGATTCAAGTGATTCAGTCAGCAGGAAAGTCAGATGCCTCTCCTGTAGGCCGAAATATTTCCTTTGAATAGACGTGGTTTTCCCTATTTTTTGTTGTGAAATCTCACCTTTTGGAAATCTCAAATAAAGGGAAGTGGGAGTATAGGTTTTTCGAAGACCTCTCCCTTCTCCATTATTCTAATCATTGAATTAGGTTGGACACTCATCCTTCTTCTAAGGATACATAGAAAAGGTGGGAGAGGGTTTCACTATCTCTTTTCTTTCCGAGTCTACTTGACCTCTTTTTTTTTTCTTTTTCTTTATGCTGTTCAGAAAGACCAGTAAGTGGTTTTGGCATATCTTATGCGATCGATTGATTCTATCAGGTCCATTCTTCGATAGTGCGTAGGCTCCGGCTTCGTCCTCTAGCCGAGCCACTACTTGCGTGTGTAATTCATGGCAGTTTTTTATTATGGAGCTATTCTCTTTCTTGGATTTTCTTATAGTAGAGAGCGGTAAGTTAGTGCTGTTCTAAGGAAGTGGTAGCTACTTGAATTTTGGAATTCTCCATGTCTGAGTAGAATAGCAAGTGCTGTGGGCGTCCCTCTTTTCTTGGATAGGGCCACAGATATGAAGCAGCGTATCTCGTATGCGTGGGTCTGTATTGAAGTCAACACAGCTACATCTTTGCTGCATTCTATCTTGGTTCAATGTGAAGGCGATACTGTGGAAGTTTGTGTGGAGTACCAAGGTCTCCCCTCGGTCTGTCCTCAGTGTAAAGCTTTAGGTCATGATATAAATATATGCCATCACAAACCTGTGGAACGTCGCAATGAATGGACTCGAGTTGGTCGTGGGAAAGAGATTGTTAGGGATGGTGGCAAGTCTGATGGATCATCTTGTGCAGCTGTGGTGAACATGAGGAAGGCTAATGAGCCAAGTATTTCTACTACTGTTGATGGTGAAGTGAAGGTAACAAAACCCGCAGATGCGGGTAATAGGGAGCAAGAGGAGCATGCTTCTTCGCATGTGGATGCGGGTGATTGTGAGATGCCTAGTAATAATGTAACTCCTATGGCCTTTTCAAAATCAGCAGAGATGGATGACAGGGAGCAAGCGGCAATTGTACCTCTTCAAATTCTTTCAGTGTTCTTGTGCATAAGAAAAAGAAAAAGAAATAACGGTCCCAAGCCCTTTCGAATGGTGAGTATGAAGCTTCTCCTTCTCCTTCTCAACAGAAGGCAGGGAGTAAGCAGTCTCAGCTGTCGAGTGGTAAGAAAAAAGAAGAAACCATCTCTTGGTTTTGTTTAGGTGGCAATTTTATCGATGTGGGTTGTATGTGGTTGGTTTGGTTAGCTTTTCTCCCCCGCACCCATGCGGGGGTTTTGTGGTTTTTTTGTTGCTTTGTTTCTTTGTTTTGTGTTGTAACTTCCTGGGGTATGCCCCTTGGAAACATGTAATTTTTTTCTTTTCTTTTATGTCACATTTAATTACCAAAAAAAAAGAAGTGGTAGCTGTTCTGGTACACAAACAAGGTGGGTTGGGGCTTATGAGGTATTTTGAGTGCACGCTTGTTGCTTTAATATAGAAAGGGCTTGGCATTTCACTCTTTGTTGTGGGGTTGTCACGGATTGGCCGGCCATACGGATAGGGAAGTCCGAGGAGCTTTTTCTTTGTGGAGGCTTCACATCATTCTAGTCATTCCATTCCTTCCGGATAACCTAAAAGGTGCAGGCCCACTTAAGAATAGAGAGGGTACTTTCTGATTTGAAAATAGCGTTATATTACGATGTATACAATGGGATATATAAAAAGAAGAAAACTAGTTCTTCTCTTGAGCCTATTTTGTTTGATTGATCTTGCCACTTTTTCTGGTAGGTAGGTATGTCTTTCTCTGGATCCCACTGAGCTGAAAGACATGAGACATACATAAAAAATCATTTAGATCCGAACCGAGCTCTCGAAAGCTCATGTGACCGGAGGTGGGAAGATATGGGCTGGAAAAGCATGTTAATAATCACCGTAGGCCCTTATGCCCTGAGTGCTCAGCTTCGCCCCAAAAAATGGAACTAACTAGAGGGTCAGTATGCGAAGAGAGGTCTCCCTTGTAATTGGAGTGAAGAATAACCTGACTTGGCCACAAGAAGGCAGGTAGAGGGGGTGGGGCAATGGTACCAGACGTTAAGGAGAGAGAAGTGAGTTGGTCTCGATCAGAGCCCAGGCGAGTCTCATCTGTGACAGTCTAACCCGGATTAAGGATATAGTTCCCTGGGTTAGGGTTCCAAACCTGCCCTATCCCTTAAAGCCTCAGAGCTCGAGGTCTACTTCTACCTAGATACAGACAGCTTACCTTATCACCATTTCAAAGCCAAGCCTCCTTTTCTGATAGAGGAGAGTGAGAAAGAAATTGATTTTCGGATCGCCTAATTCAATAGCTCAAAAATAGGTGGAGTTTGCGCTTTGAAGCATAGTTAAGTGTTGCAACAAGGGGGTTGTTCAGTGAACGGGAAGCAAAGTCTCCATACCAACATCGAAGGCTTCGCAGCAATCCAGAAGGTAACCTTACTCTAAACAGGTGCTAGCGCTTTACTAATATAATAGAAAGTAAAGTATAATAGAAAGTAAAGGCTCTCTTCTGTTCTACGAATCTAACTAATCTATACTACTAAATATAGTCAAACTAGGTCTTCTAGAGTGAACTAGCATAGTAAAGTTTCTATATTTTGTGCTACTAGAACCATAATCCGCACTATACTATACTTGACTGAACATCCTTACGCCGGTTCAAATAATGCAATAAGAGAGGACTGATGCATTAGCTTCGAGGGCGCCTTTTCCTTAAGCATTTCTTTCTCCATCTAAGGTCGGGGAAGAACCTGAGCAAAAACCCACTTTCTTACCAATTAGAAGGAAGAAAGAAGGAACCGCTCATCCTGGGAAACGAAGTACGCTTTGGTGAGCGAGAAGCAGCCAGGTATAGGAGAAGGGGAGGTTGGCTTAGGAAAGCTAATCAAAAGTTCCACTTGGTGAATAGTGCCTCGGCTCAGTTGAGTAATTTAGATCGCTCGGCTCGCAGCGAACTTGTTCTAGTGGAAAGACATTTCTCTCTGGGAAAAAGATATCATATTTGTTCGCTATAGCTCATCACTGAAGAATGGTGGCATGATTTGGAATTAGAGAAGAACTACTTCGCGTGGGCAGCGTACGTACAAGGCTGTTCGGACCCCCTTCCTCTTGTATGAGGTGCGTTGCCATTGTCTCTTTCTCCTTTGCCAGGTTACGCGACATGGATTTGTCGATTGACGAATCGGATCTTGGGCTTGCTGTCCCGCCGACAAACAAGTCTAGAAGTAGAAAGGGAAGGTAATAGAAAGAGGTCTCCCTTCCTCCCTCTGTTTGTCTTCTTCTCGCCGCTTTTCTCATCCATCCTGCCTTGCGCTGCTTAGAGATTCAGTTGCTTGTATCTAAGCATCCATTAGTTAAGGGGGGTTGGGGCGCGAAGCGCAAACTGCTCTACGATCTCCCGGTGAGTTGGATGGGAACAAGACACAGGAGGTTATCTATGAAGCATTTGAATTTTTTTTGGGTAAATAAATGTAATATAAAAGAAAAGAAAAAAATACACGAATACATAGGGCATACCCCAGGCCTTACAAACCACCACCAAACAAAGCCAAAAGCAAACAAAAATAGGCCAAGGCCTTACACGTACAACCAATAGATGGCAAGAGAATGATGCAATTAATTACAAAAAGAAAAGAAGAGCAACAAAACCAGACCCAAGCCAAAGCCCAAAGTCGCAATAATTACCCAATTAAACCCGCAGCAAACAACCCAACAACTTCCAAAGAAATATAAAAAACCTACAGGCCAACCACCAAAGCCCACTGAAATGGGAAATAAAACAACCTGATAGCCATATGACTGACATAAAGAGAACAAAATAGTGGAAACCGAAGCAGACAAACAGACCCAAACAATACCAATTCCAGCCAAAGCCAAGACCGAAGATCTAAAAGCCATCCAACAAAGGCCCAAAAGCTAAGAAAAGCATAGAAAGCAACACATGCACCAGGCCCCTTACACAAGCCGTAAGGGAAGGCTTCATACAAAATATACAATAAGTAATGGCTGTCACACAAAAAGAAAAACCCTCATAGAAGCAGCTATGAACAGCTATGACTTGATATGGAAAACAAACAAACAAAAACCCCATAGACACGATACAGGAGAAACTATAAACAAAACCCCAGCAGAACATTCAGCAACGGTTAAAACTGAGAGCAACTGTAGACTATCAGCACAAAGTACTACATCTTAGAGTGTTCAACGAAGGATTAGCTTCAGTTGATCCACAAGGGAATATTGGGCGAATTCCCGAAGGAGATTTCATTCTGGATGAAAAGGAAAGAACAGACTGGGAAAGGCGAATATTCGACACTTTTGCTACCAACTTGGAGACCTTTGATAAAAGGGGGGTTTATGCAAAAATTCCCTGCAAGGAGCTCTTCGAGTTTTTTAATCTGAATTCTCCTTGTGCCACACGAGGGAATTATTCCAACTGTTTGGAACGAATTCAAAATTCTAAGGCTTGGGGGAAGGATAAAATTATGGATCCAGTGATCCTCATTTTTCTTTTCCCATTCAAATGGAGAATTGATGATTAAGACCGGAAACCTTTCTTATGACTATACAGCTTCCGAGCAGTTTTTTAGTGGGGAAAGACGTACTACCATCGGCCTGTGGAAGAATGTATACAGTCTACTATATATAGAGGAATTTCCTAGTGTAGTATTATTATTTTTTTGGATAATTAGTGTACTATTATTTGTTATCTACTATTATTTAGTATGTACTATTATATGTTCAACAAGGGGTATCACATTAAGTATATAGATGACAGGGTTAAAGGGCACAACTAGTTAAGGTAGTCTTCCTTTGAGCCTTGAGCACATCCCTTTGAGTAAAGCAAAGGAAAAAGTTATCCCTACTTTTTTATGTATTATATTAAGGGGTGGTTCCCCAATTTCCTATCTTGATAACCTTTTGTCTGTCGACGAAGAAGGTTTGATACACTTTATCGAAAAGAAAGATTCATAAAGTGTGTAATTTTGACCCCTTCTGTTAGACTAGACTCAAAGTTGTAATCTTCACCCACGGATATAGGCTTTATAAGAAAGAGATGTAGCTGAACCGGCTAACCAAGTTGTGGTTCTTAGGTTAGAAGCTTCAGGAAGGGTATCCCAAAGCAGGTTCGAATCCTGCTCATGACAAAAGAGAGTGCTGAGCTCTCTTAAGAAGAGAGTCTCTATTTATTCAATTAACACAAACTAGTTTTCAAAAAAGAAGGAATCTCTTTCTCTTCAAGTGAGTCAAGGATCTTAGCCAACGGTGACCGGCTCAATGAGCACTTTTGGGCGAAGGTTTTTTGATCAACTAGCTTACTTGAAGATAAATAGCCATTCTTATCTCTCTTATGCAAATATGATTTTTGAACAAGAAGGAAAAAGGAGTTTCAAAAGATAGAATGAATTATAAAGGTAATTATGTAGGTTCAACTCCCAGCCCGAGAGTCTATGCTCCATCTTATCCACGAGGACCGATTAAGCCATTGTGCTGGCCAGTTTTCCCGAACTACGTTAGGATTTGATTCCGCTCACGTATACGTAGGCAATCTTCGGATTCAGTACATATCCTCCTTTGGAAGATTTCATTACAAAAATCATTTTCAAAACTACAAACTCGCCATTTCAAGAGGAAGTGATGCACCAATCTAGAGTTGTTTTCACTAGCATCGATTAATTGATGTAATCACAGGAAACAGAACTCTCTTGGCAAAATTGGCAAAGGGAAGAAAAAGCTTCTACCACCCTGGGATCAAATCCTCACCCGGTCTGTCACCAAAGCAGCAATGGCAAACTTAGATCAAGAAAACCAGGGACCTGGAGATAATGCTGTGAATAATCTGCAAGTTAAGGTTAACAAGCTCAGCAGCTTGATGGAGAGATTTATGACCAAACCAGAACCCGTAGTACAGCAGAATACGGGAGCCTCCTCCGTAGCGCTAGGGCCACCCAATGTGTTCATTCCTCCCGCCACACTGGGGCAGGCAATCCCGTTGGCTAGTAATCTGCAGCCTCCAATGCTGTTTGCCATGCTTAGAGCACAAGGATGTGTAACCACTATCATACCACCCCAATTTGGGAACTCTCAAAATGATGTTGTAATGGATAACTTGCTTGTAAATCCTTCCAAACAAAAGGAGGAAGAATTGGAGAACAAATTGAACAACTTACAAAGTGCAATTCAGAATATGAAAGGGTTTCTGCTTTTGATGCCTCTAACCTCAAATGGCTATGCTTTTGCCGTGATCGTCCTTTCCATACTAAATTCAAAGTTTCAAACTTTGTCAAGTTCGATGGAAGCACGTATCCCGAGATTCATCTCTGGCTTTACGCTGGGGCACTTTGTGGATATGTCGATAATGAACAACTCTTCATGCAGCTTTTCCAACAAAGCCTGAAAGGTTCCGCTCTGCAATGGTTTACCCGTTTGGACATTTCCACAATCCACTCCTGGGAACAACTTTCCAGGGCTTTTCTAAAACATTACAAGCATAACTCAGACATGTCCATTGATCGTTGCCATCTCCTTGCAATGAGTACTAAACCCGAGGAGACTTTTTGAGAATATGCTATACGATGGATGAATTTCGCTATTATTGTCTTTTCTCGGCTAGCACCCAAAGAGTTTTCTTGGCTCTTTGTGCAAAATCTTACCGGGGATCACTTTAAGAAAATGTGTACTAGCATAACCAATGATTTCTCTGTGCTCATTGATCAGGGAGAAAGGGCTAAGGAAGAAATCAAGAGCGGAAAGTTCAATTCGAAGTCCTCGAATAAAGGGAAAAAAAGTCAGTATCCATTTAGGGGTAGGAACTGTCATTGGTAGTAAATGGATCTACTCAATTAAGGTGAAACCTGATGGTTCTTTAGATCGCTACAAAGCTCATCTAGTAGCACAGGGTTTCAAGCAAGAATACGGCATCAACTATGATGAGACATTTGCCCCTGTTGCAAAGATTACCACTGTTCGCACTCTTCTCGCTGTTGCCGTGATACGGAAGTGTCCTCTTTTTCAGATGGATGTCAAAAATGCATTCTTGCACGGGGATTTACAAGAAACTGTACATATGTCTCCTCCACCTAGTTATTCTGGTGACTCTGCATTGGTAGTCGTCTCAAGAAATCTCTTTATAGGCTGTCGGCTTGACCCCGAGATTAGGTGATTGGACTCATCTAGAAGGATGCTTTTGGGATGGTTGCTGTTTGGAGCGTCTGAGAGTCAATGATGATGTTTGAAGGTTTCTTGCTACAATTCAAGTTTCTTAGTCAAAAATAGCCATTTTGGAGTGGTCATAGGGTGGTTGTTTGTATGCCGAAGGCCAACAATGGGGGCCTAAAAACACATAAACTTGTACATAAAAATGAATTGACTCAATAGCCCACGTGATGATTTGACGATCGATGAAGAGCAGCTCAACCTCGAAACTAAAGTAGCTAGCTTCTTCTCTGTCATTTGAGAAGGAAGGGGTTTTACCGGGAATGGATCTACTAATTGATCGGTTCCTTCTAAAAATGGTTGTTTCTTAGTCCAAAACAGCAGTTCTAGGATGCCAATAGGAGGGTTGGGATGTCAGAGGTCGGCAATAGCTGTTTGGAGGGAGCTTTCTTTAGTTGCAATCTTTAGACATGAGCCAAAGGGGAAAGCCACCAAATTTGGGTAGAATGACTCCAGCACGGTGGCACAAAGCAAGTTTAAAGTGCATTTCTAGCACGAACAAAGCCAGTACTCGCGGCTGCAAGGGGGCAGCATATGGCAGAATGAGTCTTGTCAATCCCCCTTTGAATTTGCCAGTTCGTAATGAAGGATGAGAGTGCGGCGGCTGTCTGGCGAGGATGGAGTTCTTTATCGACATTTCCTGATCCTTAAAATGACCTTTCTAGGCCCATTTAAGACATGTTATTAAAAAGAAAGAGAATAGGGGGTATATGATATGATCTGCTCTAAATGGAAAATGTTAAAAATGGCTCAGGTAGAAAGGCTTGAGAATAGCCATGGGGGTTATCCTTCTCTCTTTGAATGCTCCTGCCAGCGAGATCGGCAGAGATCTTGATGTAACCTGAGACCTTCCTTCCTTTGCCCTGTTACTTTGTTGAGATCAAGAACCGTCCAATCTTGTGCCATTACCATCCAATCTTGTGACAAACGACAAACTAAAAGTCTCTCCCAACAGTTCCAAAAAGAGCACATTCTTTTTGACATGTGATGTTGCAGCATCACATGCTGCTCTTTATCCTACTCTAGATCACCCACTACTAAGGGCCTGCTTGAATAGCTTATGAAATAGAAGCTAAAACTTCTCACAGCCAGAACCTGAGATGCCCCTGCTCTTCCACTACTGCTCAACCAACGCTAGCAAGAGACAACAATGATCACATGACATCATAGACGCTAATAAAGTCAATCCGATTTCGGTCAAACTTGATCTGAATCGGTGGGAAGATTTGAGTTGGTTTAGTGATTATTATTATATTATGGTAAATTAGAAATCCAAGGTAGGGCGAGTATAGCGTACCCTTTCTATATATATATATATATATAAGGCAAAAAAGAGAGGAAGCCAAAGTCCTCGTGCTACTGACTAGGACCGTCGATCGAATTTCTTATCTGATCTTGGATAGCTTCGTCGCTTTTTGAAGAAGATGAGTCATGTATTTCGGGAAGAGAGTCAATCCTTGCATCAACACTAGAACATAAAGTGGCTTGTTATGGAACAGCGATCAAACTGGGTTGATGAGGTCGTGGTCTGAAAATGTGACCTTTCCATTCGGTATATCCAAGTTTTCTTTAGTCCATGATGGGCATCCAGTATAAGTATGCCACGTGGTCGAAGAATCTGAATCATCCCAGAACAAATGATTCCTTTCGAAATCGTCCGTTAAGTTAAATAAAAGGCTCCAAAGACTCCTCTTCGGTTCCATAATGCTTCGTCTTTTTTAGCAATTTGGGATCGACATCCTCCTTCTCTTCCACAGCTGCGCAAAGAAAGACCTGTTCCTCTTCACGAGCTATTGTCAGTTCATCAAATTGCACTCACCAGCATCTAGATGCCGTTGGCATCGTCTCCTGCTCCAATAGCAAGATGGGCATTGGCTAGACCGAAAACGCACGATTGCGCGCAAGGGAGGCTAAGCAAGGACTTCCCACTCCTGTGGAAATAAAGGCCCTCGAGCCGAATTTCTGTATCGAGTTCCCTCTCGGTTGACACGCTGCTCGGGATCAGCGTGAACGGCGATGAAGCTGCGATTTCACTACGATCTTGTACATGCAATCCGTGAGCCGTCTTCTCGCCAGGGGTCCTTCCTAAGCTCATGTACTCCATCTACAAAACCAGCTGTGCCTTTCTCGCTCTCCGAGAAGAGGGGAATCAAAGCCCACTAACCTACTACTCAAACGCACTTTACGCCCAGGGTCTAGCAGAATATCCATACCACTCTGTTGTTCATCGTGGGCTAGCATAGCTTACTATCGTGCAAATCTGGGAAGGTCCTGCTCTGTAATTTGCTCGAAAGAGAGGGGGGCTTGCCATCCGGCCCGCTTCCCTCTTCGAACTTCTTCTTGTGGAGTGAACTGATTTGCTTCACACTTGATAGAAGCACTAGTTTCGCATGGCTGAATGTCTGCTTGTTGGCGCTGTCTGCTGCGCTCTTAGCTTGTTTGAATTGACTGAATCAGGAACTAGCCTAAAGGGTGCATTCTTGAGGAGAAGCGTAGGCTCGATGCTTCACTCGATAGAAGCGCAGAGAAAGGCCACTCAGCGAGCCCTATAGCGCACATCGGGCTTCAAGAAGTATACTAGGGCAATAAGGCATTGAAAGCGCTCGCCTTTGGCTCCCCACTCAAGAATTAGCCTAACGACAGAGCTCTTGCTGCACTCAACTAATAATTGTTGTGATGATAGTGTATATATATATAAGGTAAGGTAGGAATAAGACCGAAGTGGATAAGCTCCTTCTTGACTTGGCCTGCGTGCATTTCTGAATTTGGTAAAGAAGGTAGAACAAAGATAGTTCTGACAAAATTTTGCAGTAGTTAGCCAACAAGTGAGGCCGGTGCAGCTAGTCCCTAAAAATGTCATATGCCCGACCTTAGGCTCAATCAATCCTATTGAGATCTGCCTAGGTAGGCAGCTAGAGGGGAAAGGGCGACTTCGGTTAGGATTCTTCAGCTAGGTGTCCTAGGGTAGGGCAGTACGCTCTTCACAGTGCTTGTGCACTATTAGGAGCTAGGTTACCAGACGTTCAGAACCTAACCCTAAAGATCTTGTAGTTGGTGTGGTCATAGGTTGGTTCAAAGAATGAGAGTCGGCTTTCGGGGAAATAACAAATAAGCCAAAAGAGCAGAGGAACGTGGTTCACCAAAAAAATTGTGGTTCGCTACGTCCATCCAATCAAAGTCGTAGCGCTTGCTTATTATAAATGCAAAAGGTACACCATTTTGGTAAAAGGGCGGGGGGCAAGGATGAGACAGAATTTTATGTATCCCTTTTGCCTGGAACAAAGTCACTCATTCGACTGACTCTGCAATTGAACCTTTGTGAAACTACTAACTAATAAAGAGGCACACTACTATCAAGTATAGACGGTCTCTCTGGTGAATAGCGAATAAGGTAAGCCCAATGATGACGTAGAATCTTAACTTCCAAGCCAAAAAAGGGGGAGTGCTGGAACAACATCTCATGCTTCCCTGCCCATTGATACGCGTATAACTGGTATGGAAAGAATGATAGGCAGGGGACAAACAGGAAGAGAATGCACCCTAGCAGTATGAACTAATAAACCAAACCGGACAAACCAGTCCCTCGAGCTAGAAGAAGAACTCACTTAAAAACCAAGCTAGTATCCCCCATCAGAGGAACAAGGAAGGTACACCACTTAAGGAGAAGAAATCTCAATCATAGGTAGGCACATCAACTAAACCTTCCAAAAATGTTCCTAACCTAATTTCGATGTACAGAAAACATGAGTTAAGGTACCTCAATGATTGTAGCGCAGTAGTGCAGTGGTCGAGTAGGCAGAACTCGATCTAATGATTCAAGTAGGTATCCCCCTTTTGGGGGAACAAAGCAGGTACCGATTGAGCAGAGAACGAAACTAGCTAACCAAGTAAGCCAAGCAAGTGATTGATTGAGCAAGGAACGAACGATGAATGACTGGGACTCAGAAGAATAGAGGATGAGACGGCTTACGTCTCGGCTGGACCCCCGCTTTGGAGAAAGCCAATTCTATGGAAAATAAAATATGTGATTGGGATTCGGACTCAGAAGCCGAGGCAGGAAGTGATCCAGGAAGAAGGATTCCTTGGGCAGAAGACACACATATGTAGAATAAAAAAGAAGAAAGTAAATAAAAAAAGAAAATAAAAGGGGTCGGGTTTGCAAGAGCCATGGATAAAGAGAGAGGGCACTTGGACCGCTTTCTGATCGCTGGTCAATGAAAACCCTAGATCCTTAACCCTCTCCTTTGCTGGCTGGTTGCCCCACAGGGACTACTCCTTACTCTTTGCTTTATTGTTGGATGGAGAAGAATAAGGTTAGACTGTCTCTAGGTAGCGAAACCTACGATTAAGGTATTTAAGTTTGGGAGCATACAAGATGAAAAGAGAGTCCTTTTGTAATCTTATTAAATCGGTGTTAAAATAGTCGCTTCTTTAGACCAAAAATAAATGCTTTAATGCGTGGACCGTAAGCCCCTACTCCTAATAAGTTGCGGAGTTTAGTCCCTTTCAATATGAGTGTCAGACTTGCATCACATTACCTCCTGTGCTAAAAAAAAGTAGCTAATTGAGAATTCTCTTTTCTTGGACCCGACAAAAGCACCAACCAGTTTCAGCTCCAACAGTCCGAGCACAATCAGTGGGACAAAGAGTGGAAGTCGGAGCAAAAGTATACCACATAGAAGGGCTCTCATGAAAATGATAGAGTCGTGGAATCTTGTCCCAAAGGGAAGTACTAGTTCTCCCACAAAGAAGAGCTTTCGTGACCAGCAAATAAGTGAGCCGGGGCAGAAAAGGTTTTGAGTCTCAGGAAAGACAAAAAAGTTGTGCTCAACTGAGTTTGAGAAGGCAATTCAAAGAAGAAGGAAAGCGGTCTCACCCAATCATAGGCCAATTGAGGTTCGGCCTACTCTGAAACTCGCTTAATCCTTTCTAACACTTTCTTCTCCTTTCTAACTGTTAGTTACCGGTCCGACTACCAAACTCTGTTTGCTCAATGAAAGTGAAGGTATTCTACCCGCATCGTCAAAGAAGATATCATGATGCTACCTTTTGCGAATGACGACAGTACGGTGATTTCGGCTTTTCAAAAGGGTGACATTGTAGGTTAGATTTTTACTTGTTGAAGATCTATAGTGATGTAATAATGAAAATTAAGTAGTTACAGTAGTCTGTCTGCCTATAGTCTCATTCATTCACGTAGATAACGAGATCACACTCTCATTGACTACCTGCTTCTAGTGCGATAGAGAATGCAAGCAAACGGAGTCGCCGCTGCCTCTTCTGAGAAAGAATGAGATTAAAGGATTTTCAATGTGAAACTATGGAAGGAGATTGTTTCTTTTTTGTAGTGGACATCCTACATTCTACAGAGAGGAATCCGCTTGGAAGAAATGATCACTGCTTAGGTAGCCAACCAAAAGATGGAAGGAAAGGGTTCTGACGCTATCCCATCCTCTTTTGCGGGCTTCTCAGCTCACAAATCAGCCACTATCCTTTGATGGCTCTCCACGTCAACAAGTTTGAATTTTGGCTCAAAGACCATTTAGCTAGTCGTTTTCCCTAGAGAGTTGGCTGGTTCAACTAAAAACCGCAGATTGGATCAGCCCTAGTTCTCACAAGAATGGTCTACCCCAGCGAAAAGCGCCTCCACTTCAGCGAGCATTCTACACGGACATTGGAAGTCGATGAAGTCAGTCTCTATCTCTGTCTTCTCATCCAAGAGGACTCAAAAAGAGGAGGGGAAGGCTTAGAAACAGGGTCTTACTAAGGGTTGCGGGCAAAATAAGGCTTTTCTTTCACTCCAAAGCTATTATAGCGGAAGAGCTACTATTCCATGAGCTAAGCCAGTTATGATTGCACTGGACTGGTATACTTCTCCTCTTGCCTTTGCTTTAATAGAATATATTCGATTGGAAGAGAAGCGCACCTTGACTCATTTACTCCTAAACTCCTGAAAGCAGGAACTAGTTTGAAAGCTTCACTCATGAGCTATCTTACTAAAGGAATTCCAGTTTCCTAAACAACCGTCGGGAACAGGTGAGAAAATAGAAGTGTGCCTTTTAATTAAACTAATAGCATCCCTTTGATTGCTTACACTAGCAAGGTATTCTCGATTGTCATCAGACAGAAGAGGAGGAGTTGGACCAGACCAGCTAAGAGCTAAATTCGAGATTCCAGATGCGACTGCTGTTACAGGACAAAAGACCGGGAAAAGGAAAATATATATTTACAGGAAAGAGGTATTTGTGTCGTGGACAGCTCAACCGAAGAGAGCTAATGAGCCTTTTCCACCCTTTGCAGAAGCAGGAAATCGATCTTTTAAATTAAAATGTGCATTAGTGCATTCCTATTCGCCAATACAGTGGTCAAACTCACTAAGAAGTCAGGACTATTGTTCACTGTGCTTTATCTTAAGCAGTGTGCGGTGTGCCTCCAACAGTACTATGGAGGTGTATCTAACATAACAAGAAATCCTTGCTTCCTGCTATGGTTTCTCTCACTCGATCAGGTCTGCCTACTATCATTCCAGCTTATCACCATAAGATAATTCGCAGGCGTGACAGTAGAGCCGACAACCTTGTTCGGTGGTACCTTTCTTGGTTTTGTTATTGAAGATTATCTTATTAACAAAATCTATAAAATGAGAGAATCTAGAATCGATCACCAGGACACCGACCGAGGTTAGAAAATGACTTCAAATTAAAGATGAACTCAAGGGTAAGTTCTCTGTGCTTCAGAAGAAGTCTTTTCCCTGGATTACCCAGGTGTCTGTTGATGTGAACCTGCAAGGATTTGAATCCCCTTGAACCCATGAACAATTTGAACTAAACCCAAGAACGTCAAAATCAAGTCAAAAAACAAATCTTGACCCGTTGAACTCTTGTTTCAAGAACCAAGATAGTAGCTAGGACGCCACAAGAAAGAAACCATGATAAGTCCTTTAGTTCACTCATGAACTATAAGAGAAACTTTCTCTCATAGAAAATAGTACTTCACTTTATTCCAGCCAAAATAATACATGGAGGCTCCTTTATATAGGAGAAGGTTGGAAGGAATTCCATATGTCTAAGTAATGTGGGACAATATGCACTAGCAAAAACTATACCTAACTAAACCCAATTGTGAGCTGGCTGAAAATACTTAGGCCCAAACCCTTATTCTTCTTATAATAATTAAAAGCAAAACCCAATAAATTAAATAGTCTAACAAACCCATAAGCATGAATATTAAAACCTAAAATATTAGGTTGTGCTTCTCTCCGTAGCATGTATCACATGAAGTGGAACAGGTTCTTCTTCTTGTGATCCCATCTTAAACGGAGGATTCTTGTATAATAAATTGGCATGCTCGGTCCAGATAAATTGCACCAATCCTTGCATTGCGTCCCTGATCTTCTTTGCTCTTGATCTTGTGATTGGCCCTTCTGGGACTTGCAGCGGATCTGTGATACTCTGTCCACCATCTCGAAGACCACCTTGATTCCTATCATTCCCCCTGTCCTCAAAAGGATTCGACCCCGAATCGTCACCTACATCAAAAGGAGAAAGGTCATAAACATTGAAAGTAGCAGAAACATTATACTCGCCTAGAAGATCGATTTTATAAGCATTGTCATTGTTCTTCTCCATAACTTGGAAAGGTCCATCTCCCCGAGGGTGCAATTTAGTTTTTCTATGGGCTGGAAAGCGTTCCTTGCGCATATGCACCCAAACCCAATCGCCTGGCTCGAAGATGACACGTCTTCGTCCTTTATTTGCTTGGGAAGCAATCTTCTCATTTTTCTGCTCAATTTGAAGTCGTACCCTCTCATGAAGTGATTTCACCAATTCAGCTTTTTTTTCCATCCAAGCTACTCCTATCATCAACAGGTAAAGGCAAAAAATCAAAAGGAGTAAGTGGATTAAAGCCATAAACAATTTCAAAAAGAGAATAAGAAACGGTAGTATGCATAGTCCGGTTATATGCAAACTCTATAAATGGTAAACAATCCTCTCAATTTTTAGGTTCTTTTGAATGACAGTACGTAATAAGATAGATAAAGTTCTATTCACTACCTCGGTTTGTCCATCCATTTGGGTATGAC
>JAOTRH010000010.1:12021338-12023838 GCA_034768845.1 Heliamphora exappendiculata | reverse complement strand
GCCATCAACTCCTCAACTTACCTTTGTAGTTCCTTCGTCTCCTTCGGATTACTCCTATAGGCTAGTCGATTGGGGATCAATGCTCCGGGTACAAAATCAATTTGATGCTCTATTCCCCGGATCGGTGTCAATCCACTGAGCACCTCGGTGGGGAACACGTCTTCATACTCCTGCAATAGAGAAACAACCACACTAGGCAAAGATTTGTCAAGCTCGTTAGTATTAAAACATGCCTCTTTGTACAGAAGTACCAACATAGGCTGGTTTGTATAAAAAGCACTCTTGACATCACTCCGTTTAGCATAAAAACTCGCTTTTTTGTTCTCTCTTTTTCTACACTTTCCCTTTCCTTTTCACTCTCTTTTTTTTCTTTACTCTTCTTTTTCTTTTCACTCTATGTTTTTGAACTCTCAGTCTCACAATTTTTTTCAACTCATTTTCTCTTTTCAATTTCATTTGATCATCATACACTTGTTTTGGAGTCAAAGGAACATGAGTAATGGTCTTATTGTCTTTCACGAATGTATGCCGATTCTTGAACCCGTCATGAGAAACCTTCCTGTCGAATTGCCACGGCCTACCCAATAGTATGTGACCCGCATGCATGGGAACAACATCACAAAGTACTTCATCCTTGTACTTCCCAATTGAGAAGAAAACTAACGCTTTCTTGTTAACCTTAATCTTCCCACATTCATTTAACCACTGTAGCTTATATGGCCTAGGATGTTTCAAGAGAGGTAAACTTAACTTTTCAACTAAAGTAGTGCTAGCCACATTAGTATACCTCCCCCCATCAATGATCATACTACAAACCTTGTTACTGATGTGGCATCTAGTATGAAAAATGTTCTCCCTTTATTATTCCATGTCATCCTCTTTAACGTTGGCACTTAAAGCACGCCTAGCCACAAGTGACTCACCCTCTACCGAATACTCCACATCATCATCACAAGCGGCCTCAGGTTGTGCCATTTGTTCATCCTCGCTCTCACTTTTAGTTTCCACCTCTTATTTGGACATTGTGAAACTATGTGACCTATGCCGAAACAACGAAAACATTTAATATCACGATTACGAGTTTAAGGTTTGATTTTACCTTTGGTGGAGCTGAAAACTTCATCTCTCTTCTTGGGTGGTTCGATTTTGGACTTGACAACAGCCCCATTGTCTTTCTTCCAATTAGATCTCCATGAAGTAGATGAGCCCGAATTTTGAAGTGAACGATCCCCTTTCTTTTTAAGTACCTTTATTGCCATATGCACCATGTCCTCCAACTCTACGTAGTCTTGTAATTCTACTATGTTGGCAATATCCCGGTTCAGCCCATTCAAAAACCTTTCCATGGTAGCTTCTCTATCTTCTTCGATGTTAGCCCGAATCATGGATATCTCCATCTCCTTGTAGTAATCATCCACGCTCCGATAACCTTGAGTAAGGCACTGTAACTTCTGATAGAAATCCCTATAGTAGTGACTTGGAACAAATCGCCTCTTCATGATTTCCTTCATTTCCTCCCATGTCTCAATAGGCCTCTCATGATTTCTCCTTCTGTTCATCACAAGTTGATTCCACCATATAATAGCATAATCAGTAAGTTCAATGACGGTGAGTTTGACCTTTTTCTCCTCAGAGTAATTATGGAACTCAAAAATCAACTCAACCTTCTTCTCCCATTCCATGTATGCTTCCGGGTCATTCCTCCTTAAAACAATGGAATCTTCATCTTGATGCTTCATAGATTTCTATCAACTCCATCTCACCATCTAGGATTTCTTCAAAAATCTAGACCACCCCTTCTGCCTCTTGGTACGACCCTGCCGTCTCTGTTCAAAGGACCTTGATCCTCTTCATCGTTGAATTCAACCTCTTGGTCGTCATCAGAAGCACGCTCGTCTTGTCTTCTTTGGTTTCGTTCTTCACGCCATGTAGCAATTACAGCGTCTTGCATGTCCATCCAATTCCGAATTTCATTAAACACCATGTTCATGCATTCAAATTGTTGTTGTATAGCCTGCAACATTAGTGGCTCTCTTGGCTCGTCTGAACCTTTAGCACTGCAAGACATTTATTTATTTTTTTTGGTAATTAAATATGGTATAAAAAAGGAAAAGAAACAAGAATACAAGGGGCAAACCCCAGGCCTTACAAACCACCACCAAGAACAAGACAAAAGCAACAACAAAAAAAGCTTTAGGCTAAGCCAAAACCATACAAGAATAATCGGCTTTAGGCTAAGCCAGAACCAGACATTCAACAAAAAGGTCACTCCACTCGTGTATGCACTCTTTTTGGCTTTTTCCCGATAATAAGCTCACCCACTCTTGCCTTTTACAGCTCTTGTTTCCCTTACAAGTTCTTTAACAACTAATTGAACTTCAACCAAGGAACAACTTGTATTGTCCCAACTAGCAATAGATCCAAGAAACAAAAGAGAATAAAGAAGTGGGTGCTAGCACGCGTGGCTGCGCTACCCCAAGCCCCACTTCACAAACCTCCC
>JAOTRH010000010.1:12002136-12021238 GCA_034768845.1 Heliamphora exappendiculata | reverse complement strand
AGTTGGCTTATGCTAAGAAGGTTATGTTTCAAACCATCAACAAGCAAAACATTTTCAATAGAAGGGGAAGAAATTTTACCAATACAGCCAATTCCTATGATTTTTTCATTGTCTCCAAAAGTTACAAATTCATCATCTTTTGGCTTGAGAGATGCAAATATTGATTCATCGCCTACCATGTGCCTTGAGCAAGCGCTATCGAGATACCACATCCCCTCCTTGAATGAGAATTTGAGACACACCTGTAAGGAGAATTAAGTTTTGATCTTTGGTACCCAAATTTTCTTGGGTCCTTTGGTGTTAGTTCCTTGAGGATGTGTTTATTTAGGAACCCAAGCCTCTTGACAGAACTGTTAAAGAATTTTCTGTGTGGACAGTGTGTGACAGTGTGCCCATACTCATAACAGTGAAAGCAAGTGGCATTTGTATGATTTGATGATGTTTTAACAAAAATGTTGCTTAAGAATTTTTGTTTCTTCTTGGGCTTATAACCAATTCCAGTTTTGTCAAAAACACATTTTTGCATATTAAGAAGTTTGTCCAAGTTGTTCTTTTCTAGAGTGAACTTGTAAACAGTTTTTGTAAGATCCTCAACTTTTTTACTTAAGGCTTTGTTTTCTTCTTTCAAAACAGAAACTTGTTTTAGCAAGACAGATTTTTTATTTTTCAAAATTTCAATTTCAGTTGAGGAGGAAAGAACTAGTTTCTTTAAAACAGAATTTTTTGCACCCATTTTTCTCAATTTATCATGCAAATCTTCAAATGCACATTGCAATTCATCTAAAGAAAAAGGGTCAGGTGTTACCTTATCATCTTATTTGGCCATGAGGTATAGATTTGCCACTTCATTTTTCTCATTTTCATCCTCAGAATTGCTGTCGTCACTTTCACCCCAAGCAGCTATCATGGCCTTTTGAACCCCTTTTTGAATTGCTTTTTGAGCTGAGGGTATTCAGCTTTGATGTGTCCAGGCTTTTTGCACTCATAGAAAATGGTTTCTTCTTTCTTGGTGTCGTTCTTGAATTTGCTAAAGTTGCCTTTGAACTTGGTGGGCTCACTTCGGTGTCCTTTCTTTTTGAAGAACTTCCTTCTTCCTTGTTTCTTATTTCTAAGAAACTTTTTGAATTTTCTTGTGATGAGAGCCATATCTTCATTTTCATTACATGAGGAGTCTTCCTCAGATTCTTCTTCATGAGTTGAGGATTTGAAGGCAATCCCTTTATTCTTTTTATTGTCTTCCTCTTCGTTCATCTTGATGTTCATATCACGAGTCATGAGAGAACCAATGAGCTCTTCTAGACTGAGTCTGTTCAGGTCTTTAGCTTCTTGAATGGCCGTGACCTTAGCTTTCCAACTTTTTGCCATACACCTCAGAATTTTTTTTACCATCTCTACATTAGTGTAAATCTTGCCAAGAGATTTCAGTCCGTTAATAATATTGGTGAAGCGAGTAAACATATCAGAAAGTGTTTCATCATGCTTCATTTTGAATCATTCATAGTTATGCACAAGCAGACTGATTTTTGACTCTTTTACTTGATTTGTACCCTCATGGGTAACTTCGAGTCTATCCTATATTTCCTTAATTGTATCACAAGTTGAGATCCTATTGAACTCATTTGGGTCAAGTGAGCAGTACAGGAGATTCATGGCTTTAGCATTTTTTTGTATCTCCCTTATGTTGATTTCAGTCCATTCGGCCTCTGGTTTAGGGACAGCAGCCCCGTCAACAGTTTTGGTGGGTCTTTTGGGTCCATTTATGATAACCCGCCAAAGGTCGTAAATCTACGGCTTGAATATAGATTTTCATTCTAGTCTTCCAATAGTTATAGTTTGTTCCATTGAACAAAGGAAGTCTATTGGTCGATTGACCTTCGGATTGGATAGGTCCGATGCTAATGGTTGCCATATAAAACTTTTAGACTGTTAAGTCAAAGACAAGAGCCCAAGCTCTGATACCAATTGTTAGAACAAGGTAACCAAAGAGGGGGGTGAATTGGGTCTTTAATAAATAACAATCTAAAAACCTTTTTAGAAACCCTTTTAATATTGCAATCAAATAAAGCAAATTAAGCAAATATTAAAAGAATGCAAATATTAAAAAATGAGGGATAGAGAGATAGATCCGGATGCCAAGGATTTATAGTGGTTCGGCTTTATCCACTCTTCAAGTTCTCCCTTGAGTATTTCCACTATATAAAATACTTCACGGGCGTATTCCAAATCTTTACAATCTTCAAGATTTCGCTTGAATGAGCTGCCATATAAAACTTTTAGACTGTTAAGTCAAAGACAAGAGCTCAAGCTCTGATACCAATTGTTAGAACAAGGTAACCAAAGAGGGGGGTGAATTGGGTCTTTAATAAATAACAATCTAAAAACCTTTTTAGAAACCCTTTTAATATTGCAATCAAATAAAGCAAATTAAGCAAATATTAAAAGAATGCAAATATTAAAAAATGAGGGATAGAGAGATAGATCCGGATGCCAAGGATTTATAGTGGTTCGGCTTTATCCACTCTTCAAGTTCTCCCTTGAGTATTTCCACTATATAGAATACTTCACGGGCGTATTCCAAATCTTTACAATCTTCAAGATTTCGCTTGAATGAGCTGAATGTTTACGGGCACATTCACAAGCTTAACAGCTTCAAGAAGATCCTATGAAAATAAGTCCCTGTTTTCTTCTAATATCTCTTGAACTCTTCTTTGATGAGATTTACTCACCCACTCAAAGGATAAAGGGTTACTCATCCTTGAATACAATAAATGAGATGTATTAATGAAGAATATTCTCTCTTTACAGAAATAATTTACAATAAATGAGAAGGTAAAGAGAGATGAGGAACAAGAGCTGGAGATTTTACAATAAATGAATGCTTGAAAGTAATGAGATTTGATTCAAGTAATAGAATAGTAGGTGAGAGTCTCCAGTTGGATTAAATGCTGAGAAGTTAATTCTTATATAGGCTCTTGTGCATTCATGACTATTGAAGGTAGGTGGGAGCAATAAATGCCAAAAGTCTAGCCGTTAAGATTTGCCACGAGTTTGAATTTCCGTCGCAAGTGTCGACATAAATACCTTTGGTGTCGACACAAAATGTCTAGGGCAAATTTTTTAAGTGGTTGGGTCGACACAAAAATTCTGAGGGGTCGACACAATTTTGCACTCTACCTTACCAACATCATGGTGTTGACACAATTGGATCTGGTGTCGACTCGTCTGAAACTTCAGTGTTCGGAGGAACCACTTTGTGTCGACTCAACTTGCCTTTGGTGTCGACACGAATTTCTGCAGGAAGTCTCGATTTTTTTGTGTCGACTCATCTTCAGTTGGTGTCGACATCTCAAATGTTCTTCCGAATCCGAGAGGAGGCACTTTGTGTTGACTCATGTCTTCTTTGGTGTCGACACTGAATTTTGCAGGCAGTCTCAGGACTTTTGTGTCGACTCATCCTTAGTAGGTGTCGACACCTCAAAATCTACAGGTGGTCTTGGTTGCTTTGTGTCGACACAATTTCCATTTGTGTCGACTCAAATTTCTAGATACCAAAAGTGAGGATCACTTTTGTGTCGACACAAAATTGATTTGTGTCGACTCTGTTTGAGTCCTGAGAGCTTTGGCTCTTTTGTGTTGACACAAACCTTGTTTGTGTTGACACTAACTTTGATACCTGAAGATCAACTTCATAAAAAAGTTAGGGTGTCAAACCATTTGATCAAGGAGGCTGACACACTTGATTTACTTTAAGTATATTTTTCTTTAATGCTTTTTGACTTAATTTTCAAACGGGATCAACACAAAATATTCTTTATTCAAGAATGCTAAAGTGTTTGAATCTTTTTGAGATATAAGTCATTTCTTTTTGGTTAAGGTGTCAACTTAATTGTTCAAAATGTGTTAACACTTTCATTTTGGAAATATAAAATATTATCCATTTAAATCTATTTATTATTAGAAAATGAATTATAAAAATCATCGAAATCAAAATAAAAAGTTCTTGGACTAACAACTAGAAGATAATAAAAATATATGTCAAAGAGTGGTATAGAATGTAATAGACCCCAAGGCCCAAACATATCAAATTTAAGTTATTTTACCGCCCGAGTACTGGATTTCATTAAGGTATGTTTAGTTAATATCCAGAATTTTTAGAAAGAGAAAATATAATTACATTACAACTAAAAGATGAAATATTAAAGGCTAAAACGAGCTTATTATATAGGATAAGTCTATTAAGCTAAATGTTAAAATACCCTTAAGCTATAACACAATTAACTAAATAATCAATAGGACAATTTTACACAACCTCTCAAACTCATGATTTGAGCTATGTGAGTAGTGAGAGTTTGCTAAGTAAAAATTGAAAACGAGCACTAGTGTGAGTTTTGGTAAAGATATTGTGAGCAATCTGAATGATACTTTTGCTGTCACAGAGAACAAAAGTAGGAGAAGAGAGAAAAATACCCAAATAAGAGAGTAGCCAATTGAGTAAAACAATCTCACCAGTATCTAAAGTTATAACATGATATTCAGCTTCAACAATAGAACTAATAATGATTGAGAGTTCTTTGCTCTTTTAGGAAATGAGAGAGTCACTAAGAAATAAACAAAAATTAGTAGTGGACTTGCGATCAGACATATTACCAACCAAATTAGCATCAACATAAGCTCGAAGAGTCAAGGATAAAGCAGAAGACAACAATAAGATCTGATATATAGTACCACGGACATAACATAATATGCAGAGCAAAGAAACTCAATGCGCAGATTTCTCATTACGTGAATGACATACGCAATATCAAGATAAGTCATAGTAAAATAGACCAAACACCCGATGAGCTCTCAATAGATAGTGGGATTGGTAAGAACACTATCAAAAGAAAAAAAAACCTTGGCATTTTCTCAATGGGAGTGTCGACAATCTATCATCAGTGAGGCAGACACGATGAGCTACCTCGTTAACATATTTAGATTGAGATAAGAGAGAGCCCTTAGGTGAATAAACTAGGGGTGCCCAATAGACCCGAAAAACCTATGAACCAACCCAACTCGACCTCCATGGGTTGGGTTGGTTCGGTTCTGTTAAGTAATGGGTTGGGTCATAGGTTTTAAAAACATTAAACCGATGTAGTTGGTTCGGTTATTGGGTTAAGAGTTTTTTAAACCGACCCAACCCAAGACCCGAAAGATAATATATAAATCACATAAAACTATTATTTATATTATTTGTGTTCTTAGTTATAGTTAAAAATATGTAAATTAAAAATAAGATGAGTGAAATTTAAGCCGCTCATCTTGAGATCTTATATAAAAAATTAAGCAGCTCATAGAATAAGGCATATATTATTACTTTAGAATATTTTATTAGGAAGAATATTTAATTTAATTGAACTGCGGTTCCAATCCGAACCAACCTAAACCAACCCGAGTTTATTTGGGTCGGGTTGGGTTGGTTCTAAAGCATGGATGGTTCGGTTCTAGGTTAAATCCCAATCCGACCTAGACCGACTCATGTCCACCCCTAGAATAAACAATCTTTATACCAATGACCCAGTTTTTTCATATCAAATTCATGAAAAAGATGATGTTTCACCTTATAGATAGCGACAAAATTAGAATTAGTGATAATCATATTGGCCACATATAATAGCAAAATAACAATATTAGTAGTATTATGGTGGAAGCCAATCTGGGTTGCAATGGATTGAAAATGTGCATAGTAGACATTAGAAGATTTCATCAACCCATAAAGGGCATGAGGAAGACGATCAATTTCCAAACCATAAAAAGCATGAGAAAGACGACATACAGATCCAGTGGATGCGGATTGACCGAAGGAGGGCGCATATAGACTTTCTCATGGAAATGTCTCTTAAGGAAAACGTTCTTGGCATCTACTTAGAAAGAAGGTCGCTAATGAACTATGACAATAGAAATCAGAGTACGAATTGTGGTCATCTTAGCTACATGAACAAATTTTTCCTCGTGATCTATTACATACTCCTAATAAAAATTCTTTTGCAACTAATTTGGGTTTATAGCACTCTAGATAACCATCATAGTGAGTTTTAAAATTTGTAAACTCACTTACCACCAATGAGATTTTTACCCATATGTAATGGAGAACTCACCAAGTACAAGTTTTTGCATTGCATTAATCTAGTTAGGATTATTACGTGCTTCTTCATAGGATAGAGAATTAAAATAAGCATGACTAATAGACACAATAAAACATGGTAAGAAGGAAAATTTGGAATTAGAAGAGCCAAGTCTTACCGACATAGTATAAGCACACAAAGGGTAGTGCTGGTCATGATAATCAGATGCCAGAGACAGAATGTGCCACAAGTTGTTGATATGGGCTGAGAAGGAAGAACCTACTTGCGAGAATAAAGTAAAGGAAGAGATGGAATATCAGACGGATGAGACTGGGGGTGAAGATTAAGAATATAATGAGTAATGAATAAATTTCTCACAATGAACGTCATCAAGAAAAATATTAAATATGAATTAAATCCTCTTTGGAGATAGTAGCATATTTGAGAGGAGAGTAAAGTATAAGAGTCATTCAAAAAACACTCCTTGATAGGAGACATATAGTCGTTTAGTAAACATCGACGGGACACAACATTTGACTATTGGATACGATAAACTAAGAAGACACACATAGCTAAGCAAGCCCTGAATTTATTGCGCTCTCGTTTGGGAAGGAGGACCAAACACACTGAATGAAAGACACATAGCAATGAATAATTAATAGCATGACCAAATAATTCTTCACAAGGGAATATCCCAAAAAGAAGAAAATTAGGCAAGCAATTGAGAAGGTAAACTGCAGGAAGAAGTGCTTTTCCCTAAAAGGCATTAGTAACATATGAGAAAAGAAGGGAATGAGTTGTGTTAAGGACGTGTTGATTTTTTTTTTTAGATTTACTATTTTTGCGCGAGTATGAAATTGACGAATAGTGTTACTTATAGCTAAAAAAAATTAGTGAATCCAATTAAGAAATATTCTCCTCCTGAAGTAGAACAAAGAATCTTTATAATGGTAGAAGACTAATTGTGAACCATCGAGTGAAATGTTCGGTAAATACGAAACAGAGTGAATTTGTGAAACATGAGATACACCAAACAAAACCGATTGTAAAATCATGAATAAACGAGACATAGTACTTAGATTCACCTATGGTTGCAATGGGAGAAGGGCCCCACACATTAGTGTGAACAATAACAAAAGAGATATAGAAAGAGAAGTACTATTATTAAAAGGTAAAGCTACAATTTTAGCAAATTTACAGTCACTGCATTTAGAAATGCTATTAGGAGATATTTTACCCAAGCAACCAAACTTAGCTAAAATCTTTAATTGCCCGGCACATGGATGACCTAACCTAGAATGTCAAAAATAAAAAAGAGATGAATTATAATCTAAACAAAAAGAAAACAATAGTAGAAAAAGTGTTCACAAAAATATGCAAGCTCTCCAACACATATAAATCACAAACTTTACGTCTGATCTCAATTCTCAATCTGCTTTTGGGGCATTTGATCCTAACAACACAACCGAAGGAAGAATACAAAATATTCAAAAACCAGAAATTAGAAAGTTAATTAATAAAATAATAAATTGATAGACAATTGTATCACATAGAAGATATTAGGAATAGGCAATAAAGAAGACGAGGAGGGGAGAATGGAGCCAATAGAAACTTGTATTGAAAAGCCATTTACAGTACAAATAGTGATGGGGGAAGAAGGGAAAACATAATGACTGAGATTGGACAGATTATAACTATAATCAAATATTAAGTAGTGGGTACCTATGAAATAAGAAGTATACAAACCTGGATGAGATGTGATCATAACAAAAGTATGTGATTGAGTCTCAGTTGATACAAGGATGGTCTAAAACTACTCGAACAGAGACTATACTTAGGGAGAGGGGGTACAACTGGAAGTAGGTGCTGTGAGAGCAGCTAGAGGATGATATGACTAGGAGGGTGGTCGGTATGATGAGGAGCCACTAGAAGTAGAAGATAGTTGGGAAGAAATGTACTTTCACTATTGTACTTTCGCATGTGTAAGCTTAGGACGCATATTCTTTCAATGTGCTTTCTGATGACAGAAGCCACATGTCCATAGCAACACAAAATTTGGACTTTTCTGTGACCTGAATAATATGAGGCTAGGCATAATGGAGGCCAAACAAAGGAAGTGACAAGCACTGACTCAGAAGGAATAGCCATCTGCGCAACCTTGAACCGCTGTTGGCAATAAATTCATGAATTGCTCCCTCAACGGACAACAAAGGTGACCGATGTAAAATGACACCACAAAGAGCTCAAATTGATATCAAAGAGCAATGAGAAACTGGAGTAGTCTCTTCTTTTCTTGATATTGAACATAGTTCTCAATTATCTAGAAATTTTGTTGTTCCAGTTCTCAATTATCTGTAATTCTTCTGTTCTTCTATTACTTTCCTCTTGGTTCTACAGCACCTCTCTTCCATGGGTCTAGATTCGAAATAACATTGTCATAGCTGCAGCCCTTTGATTTGGGAACTATTCTGCATGTTGTTTGTTTCAAATTTTTTAGGTTTATTCTTGTGCCAAATTCCGAATAACAGCCTATTGCTTATAAAAAGAATAATAGCATATAAAACTTGTAAATTTGTCTGCTAAAATGACCTCCCACTTTCAGAATCGGGTTATTCACTGGAATAAACCTGTTTAATCTTTGATTACCAAGATGTGGAGGTTGATTACATTTCTTTCTGCTTAACAAGGATAAATTAGAAAAATTCACTTTTTCATGCAATGGCACAAATATTTTATCTGAGAAGCATGGATACGGACAGACATAAATATTCATGATATGGGCACAAAAACACAGCTATAAATAAATGTGTGTAGATATGCATGAGACAAAGAAAACAAATTCTTTTGTTTTCATTATGTAGAAAATATTTTTCTGTTAAAACAAACTTTCGTAGTGTAAATACATATTGGAAAAAAATTATATTCATTAAATGAATATAGCAATAAATTGTTTACCTACTATATGTTTATATGCTAGAAAGTTCACAAAAACTTGATGTCTTACTTTTGCAATTGTCAAGCATTCACAAGCAATTTTAGTTGTAAAAGTGAAAAATAAAGTACGACACCTGTAGCTTTTGTCGGGATAGTGTTGGACATCGATGGACACCCTAGTGGGCATGTCCTTTCTTCCTAGGATTTAAAACATAAATGAAATGAAATATGAGTGTACATATTTGGGATCTGCATTGTACAGCACTTGAATGGAATAATAGAAAAGAAACCAAACAGTCAAGATCATGCTCTCTGGAATCTTCATGGAGAATTCCCCTGAACTGGGTAAGCTAAATCTTTATATTTCAAGTTTTTATTTTACATTTTGGGGAACTGCTGGATAGAAAGCTATTTTTGTTTTTGTTTCCCCTGATTCTTAAATTTTTGATCTTGTAAATTGCTGCCCTTTTTTTTGGTTATGTACATGTTCTAGCACATCTTCATTGACCACTGTAACTGGCTTTTAGGTGTTGCACATAAGTATCCTTTAGTTGTATTGGAAAATTGATGCCTATTGTCTTCCAATTCCTTCATAGAAACGTAAACTAGGGAATCAAGCCTCTTGAGACACTACTATACCTGTGCCTATAGCTTTATGGTAGAAGTTCAAATGAGAGTGTTTTACTCTTTTCAGGGCTAATGAAACAAAGATTTTGGAGTTTCTGCGAGATGCATGGGCTAATGATAGGAGAGCTGAATGGTCAATTTGGATGGTTTACTCTAAGGTGGAGATGCCTCACCAATATATAACTAGTGGGGTTGATGACTCCTACCATGGTGTCCATGGAAAAGCATCAGTTTTGCGAAAGTTAACTGACGATGTAATATAGCGAAACCTGTTGTTTACTTGGCTATATTTTTCATTTTTTCCCTTGACTAGGTTCAAATTTAGTGTTTTCTTGCGACCTCATCTTTCTTTTAATGTTGAGAGAAGGTGTGCTTTTTACAGCATAGTGATCTGGATTCTTTGCTTGTTTAGCCTGCGCAGACTGCAGCATTGCGAGCTGAGCTTCATCGGCGTAGCATTGAGCAAATGAGGGTGAGTTTATGCTTTTGTATGAAGTGCTAAGATGTATTCTTCTCCATGTATTTTGGAGTTTTTCAGTTGATATTTCTTCTATGCAGATCAACAACCGGTCAATACAGGACATGCATATATTTGATGATCCATCGCGCATTCCCATTATAATTGTAGAACGTGTTGTGAATGCACCTTTGCGTTCTACCAGTGGGAATTCATACTTCACACATCTCAACCAGAAAGATAGCTTGCTCACTGATATTGGCTCCAAGGCCAAAAACAAAGTTTCTGCTACTAGCCCTCAACAAAACGGTCGTGTTTTGAAGATTGTTGTCTTTGTACACGGTTTTCAGGCATGTTTTGTTCCCACGTCATGGCTTAGATTTATAGATCATGTTGCATGTTTGCTTTGTTGTTGATTCTGTTATCTTCTTCTATGGTTTTCTTACTTTGAGATATTTGGTACTTTTCACCAAGGGGCATTTGTTTGTTGTGAGTGGGTAAAAATATATCTAAAAAATTTATCTTTTAAGCTAGGCTGTGTCTCTGTTGTTTATCTTACGAAGGATTTGTAGTCAACTTTATGTCAAACTTCATTACTTAAGCAAATAGACTTGGTCCATAACATTCTGTGGAGTTAGTGGAAGCCAAAGTTCTAAAAGCCTCATTGTGAAACACTCAAGTATTCAATGTTTTATTGAATGATGATACCATAAGCTGCTAGTAAATTTGTGGTTTGGTAAGGATTATTTAATTGTAAAATAATGGTAGCCTTGATGCAGGTATTTTACAAAACTCTTTGACCCTCGAATTTGGAGTATCCTACTTTCACGCAACTCATAGGGTTCAACAAGCAATCGATATTTCACGATCAAGGGTGTAATTCTCTTTGTAGCCGCATTTATCTGTTATTATTTTGATAAGTAAAATCTTGGTATGGACAGGTGTCTTTGGCTATTAAGGTTAGGACGATCGTAAAGTATGTTTTGTTTCCTTGGAGTAGGCAGACTTGGGTTGTGGGATTCTTGTTAGGGGTTTTAAGGGCTGCATGAAGGGTTTGTAGGTCCTTAACATCAAATGGACAGAGCAGTGGACTAAATTATCACAAACTTCAAGGTTAAGAGAATGAAGAAGCAGAATAATGAAAAACCTAGGCAAGCATACCTTGGGTTCCTTAAGCATTCGCAATCTATGTGAAGGTGATTACACTGTCAAGAAAGAGTGACAAGAATTCAAATTCTCCATTACTGATTCAACCTTCGAGAAGGAGATTTTTATAGGGTCTGTAAAATAATATGTCATGTTCATCTGAAACAATATAATTCCTTTTAGCGTCTGTAAAATAATGTCATGTTCATCTGGAACAATATAATTTCTATTATCCAATTAAAGAAAATAAGAAAAAGACAGTGCCGAATGGCTAGCTATGTCAGAATGGCCAGTAATGCCACATTAATTTCCTATTGTTTGTTTGAAATTTAGAATATATAAACTTGAATATGTAAGGCCCAATAAATGTAAGATGAATAGGCAAGTAAGAACACTTGTATGTAGTAAGTGACTAAAAACCTGCTTGTGGTCCTTGTACCATTTTGGACACAATAATTTAGGCCTTGTGTTTATGTCTAACGAACCATATCCTGTACACTTTTTGTGTTATCCACCCTTAATGTCTGGAATGTTAATTTCAGTGCGGTGGAAAGTCTAGTGGAATTTTATAATGATTTTCATTTGAAGGCATCTTAAGATTAGTAAGGTCAAACTGAGTATTAATAACCAATTAGACTGAAGTTTCCTTAATGCATGAATGGAGAAAAGTTAATCATAGCTTTATCAGGCGGCCTTGATCGACAAGTTTTTTGGAAGGTCTATCTTCTGTTAATTCTATTCTGTAGTTTAAAATTCATATTTGAGAATCGCCAACATCTCTTAATATTGAGAAGAAATCTGGAATCTTAATGCAAGTTAGGCTAAATTTAGTTTGCACTAGCCTGGGAACTGCAGCATTTCTTGCGAATGATTCATTTTAGATAATTACTTATGTTTGTTAGGATCGTTTTGTAATTATCTTGGTGTCTCTAATATAAATACTGGTGTGGTGTGGTGTAGAGGTTAAAATTAAGCCTTATTATTTTCTCCTAATAATAATAATTTTTCTTTCTCTCTTCTTCTTTATCTTCTTGTTTAATCCTAAATCGTTATTTTACGATTCAACTTGGTATCAATGTATTCCAATCCAACTTTAAAACACGTTGAGAACATCTAAGACTTGATTTGAGGCAAACAAGATGGGCTGCCGTTAGCCGCTGTACGATGATGTCATCATGACGCCATCATCCGCATGGACCAACGTCGCCCCCGTTTGCACCGATCGACTCGTCGGGACTTTGAGATTTATGGTGATTTTTGTGGAATTATTTGAAGTTATCTGATGGATTTTCCCATTTTTTGAATGATTTTCGGATTTTTGGAACCCTATATCACAATCTCTTTGTTGGAGCCTCAGATCTGGTTTTTGATTGTTGAAATCTCTTCTATGGGTACTAAAATCACCTCTACATGTCTTCTTGGGCATCGATTTGTTGATTTGAACACCATCGGAGAAAATTTGAGCTTTAACAGTTTCGGCGTCTAGGGTTTAGTCGCCGAGCTCCTTTTTTTTCACCTCAGATCTTATTTTTTGTGCTCGACGACTACGCTTGGGCCTTCTTGGGTATCGATTTGTTGCTTTGAACACGTCGGAGAAGATTCATGCTTCTACAGGTTCGGTGCCTAGTGTTTAGTCGCCGAACTACTTTCTTTTCACCTCTGATTTGTTCTTCAGTGCTTGGTGACTTGCCTCGGTTTTTCTTTCTTATGATTCAAGGTGGTTCGTTGTTTCTGATTTAGCTTTTGCTTGGTTTGGTCGACTTCTAAGGTTTTGGCTCTTCTTTCTTGCGTTTGCTGTGTTATGTTTGCTTTTTTTGGGGGTTGTTTTGGCTCTTGTGTGGTTTGATTTGGTTTTCTACTACTTTTTGACAGTCACTTCTCGTGCTCCTTCCTTTCGTGGTTCGATTTTTCTTTGTTGAGTTATTTTGATCAGATTTGGTTTCGTAACTTGGTTTTGTTTGGTGGTGTTTGGATTTGGTCTCTTTCCTCTGACTTGATTTAATGTGGCTGATGGAAAGACTTCTCCTGGTTCTCATGATGCTTTCCATTTTCAGTTTAGTGAGATTGTTCGGACATTGTATAATATTCTATCTCCCTCATTTACTACTATTTTAACTAATTCAGGTAATATTGCATGCGGAGCTCTTACCTCTCCATCTTGAGTCATCGATTCAGGCATTAGTTCTTATATGTGTGGTAATCCATATATTTTCTCTAATTTGACTCTTATTAAGTATCATATATTGATGGTTCATCTCGACCCGTTCACGGGCAAGGTGTTCTTCATCTCTCTCCTTTTTTTGCCTTACCTTCTAATCTCTATATTCATGATTTACCCTTTAACTTGCTTTCGGTTAGTCAATTCATTAAATCTCTATATTGCTTCATAACTTTTTCTCCTACTTGTGTCTTTCATGACTTCAAAACCAAGAAGGTGATTGCTTTGGGGCATGAGAAGAACGGGTTCTATTATCTTGGTGTCGATTCTTGTTATCCTTCCCCTACTCCATCAGCCTCGAGTGCTACAATTTCATATTTTTAGTGGCATTTTTTCTTAGGCCATCCTTATGTGGCTAAGTTTAAGTTGGCCATTCGTAACTTACTCATGTGTCCAGTTTTGAGTGTGAAGCGTGTCAGTTAGGCAAGTATCACCGTAGTTTGGTAGTTCCTTTCCTAGTTGTAGTCATCATCGTCATTTATAGTCCTTTAATGTTGTTCATATGGACATCTGGGTTTCTTCTCAAACTCCCAGTACTAATGGATATTCTTCTTTTGTTATCTTTGTTGATGGCTACTCTCATATGACTTGATTGTTTTTCTTAAAACACTGGTCTGAATTACCTTATGTTCTCTCTATATTCTATAATAAAATTTTTTCTTAGTTTGGCAAACGTATCAAAGTTATTCGATCTGATAATGCATTAGAATATATGCAGTCTGCGGTTAATTCCTTTTGTATCGATCGTGGTATTATTTATCAGATGACTTGTGCTCACACATCTCAACATAATGGCGTTGCTGAACGAATGCACTGTTATTTGTTGGATATTGCTCGTACATTATTGTTTTATGCTCAAGTCCAAAAATACTTTTGGAATGGCGCTGTCCTTATTGTTTATTATTTAATTAATCGCACGCCTTTCGTTGTTATTGATTGTTAGTCTTCTTTTTCATTGTTATATCCTAACTCTCCACATTTTTCCCTCACTTCTTGTGTTTTTGGTTGTACTGCCTTTGTGTATGTTATTGATTCAAGTAATGATAAGTTATCCCTTCGAGCACGTAAGTGTTTTTCTTGGATACTCTCGTACTTAAAAAGGATATTGGTGTTACCATCTGGAGTCTCGACGATACGTTGTGAGTACTGATGTGACCTTCTTTGAGTTCACTCCTTTCTTCACTAATAAACCTTCTTTGAGTCTTTCTCTTTTCCTACTCTTCCTCTACCTCTCCCTATGTCACCCTTTTCCCCCTCTAACCCACCTTTATAGGTTTATCAGTGATCTTGAGATAGGCCTATTGTCTCGTATGGCTCGAATTTTTCATCTTCTCTAGTAGGGGATCCTATCTCCTTCGCTCCTAGTTCTGATGACTTACCGATTGCTTTGCATCGAGGTAAACGTACATGCACCTAACATCCTATTGCTTACTTTGTGTCTTATGCTCGTT
This sequence comes from Heliamphora exappendiculata, assembly GCA_034768845.1. Taxonomy (NCBI): domain Eukaryota; kingdom Viridiplantae; phylum Streptophyta; class Magnoliopsida; order Ericales; family Sarraceniaceae; genus Heliamphora; species Heliamphora exappendiculata. The sequence continues at coordinate 12,006,304 of JAOTRH010000010.1, read as the reverse complement.
TGTCCTCTAGTTTTCATTCCTTTACTTCTACTTTGTCGTCAATTTCTATTCCTACTTCTTACAAGCAGGCTGTATCTCTGTCTGGCTGTAAACTTGCTATGGATGAGAAAATGCGTGTCCTTTATAAGAATCAAACTTGGGAGCTTACCACTCTCCCACTTGAGAAGCAAGCGGTGGGATGTCATTGGGTCTATACAGTAAAGTACCTTTGGATGGTTCTGTTGAGCGTCTTAACGCGCGTTTGGTTGCCACTGGTTATATTCAGATCTACGATGTTAATTATTTGGAGACTTCTTCTGTAGTGGCGCGCCTTAACTTTGTCCGAATTCTTCTATCTATTGTTGTTAGTTGTTATTGGCCATTATATCAGCTTGACATTAAGAATGCCTTTCTTCGTGGTGATCTTCAGGAGGTCTATATGGATCAGCCCCTGGCTATGTGAGTACCTTGTCTGTCGCTTGCGTAAAGCTCTATATGGGCTAAAGCAATTTTCTCGTGCCTGATTTGAATGCTTCAGCTCAGTTGTTATTGCTTACAGTTTTCGGTGTTCCACATTTAATCATTTGGTCTTTGTTTATCATTCTTCTGCTTGTACTATTGTGCTGTTTGTTTATGTTGATGATATCATTATTTCTGGTGATGATTTTACTGGTATAATTGCTTTAAAACGACATTTGGCTCATCATTTTCATACTAAGGACTTAGGCTGGATATTTTTTCTTTGTTTACTACATGTCTAACCCCTGGCCTTTCAATAAAGTACTAAACCATCCCTGAGCTATAACTCAAAAAAAAACCCTTTCTGAACATACCAAAAAATCCCAAAATCCTGATCCATCTTTCCCTAAGATCTATTGCAGGAGATTAATTAAAGAATCGTACTGCAACTGTTGAAGACAGATCATAGCTAGGACTAGAGGAAGCGATATCAAACAAAAGAGGTTAGAGAGCAGTGCAACTAAGCGAAGAGATCTGTGATCTATTTGAAAGAGCATATCGCACCGGTGTATTGCACATATTGATATCTACACCATTTGTGCGCTTAGAAGATCCACTGGCAAATGTGTTTACGAAGGTGCCGCAGAGAGGCATGCCATCAACTAGGGCGCTATTGACTCTGTTAGCAGTTAACTTTCTAATGAGAAAATATATTATTGACTAGGATGGGTGGCTCGGAATTCTCTTTCCCGTTCTGATAGCCTTTGTGATTGCTGCTTATTTGAAGGAAGACTTAGACTTCGTTCTCCGCTACGTTCATGGGATTGAGGTTGCTCGTTCCTCCCAGGGGATCTCTTTATCCTAACGTAAGTATACCCTTGATCTTCTCTTTGAGACTGGGTTACTTGGTGCTCGTCCAGTTAATACACCTATGAATTCTATTGTTAAGCTCGATGCTGAATAGGTAAAACCATTTCTGAATGTTGGTCGTTATTGACGGCTTGTTGGAAGTTAATTTATCTTACGATTATTCATGTCGATATTCCATATGCTGTTGGTGTTATTAGCTAGTTTATGCATGCTTCTCGTTAACCACACTTTGATGCTGTTTGCCATATTATTTGTTACTTGAAACTTGCTCCAGGTTGTGAATTGTTATATTGTTCAACTGATCATTTTTCTGTAATTAGCTTTAGTGATGCTGATTGGACTGACAGTCGCTTTGATAGGCGGTCCATCTCTGGCTATTGTATTTTTGTTGGCAGTAATCATGTCACTTGACGTAGTAACTAGTAAGAAACAAAATATTGTTTCCCGTTCCGGTGCCGAAGCAGAGTATCGTGCTATGACTCATACTGCTTTTGAAATGTTGTGGGTTTGTTCTTTTCTTCAGGATTTCTGCATTACGTCTTCTCGTCCTATGGAGATGTTTTCTGATAATCAAGCAACCATATTTATTGTTAATAATCCCGTGTTCTATAAACATAGTAAGCATATTGAGGTTGATTGCCACTTTATTTGAGACTTAATGATGATGAATCAAATTATCACTCTTATGTTCGCTCAGAGAATCAATTGGTGATATTTTTACCAAACCGTTAGATGCTATTAGTTTCCAGCGACTTCTTTTTAAGCTGAGCATCTTCGACCTCTGTGCTATAGCTTGAGAGAGAGTGTTAGATAATTACTTATATTTTTTAGGGTCATTTTGTAATTATCTTGGTATCTCTTATGTAAATACTAGTGTGAAGTAGAGGTTAAAATTAAATCTCATTATTTTCTCCTAATAATACTTCTTTTTCTTTCTCTCTTCTTCTTTAACCTTAAATCATTATTTTACAGCTCAACTATTTGTTTTGAAACAAAGGAGCAAATCTGCTGCAATCACTTCCAACTAGTCAAAATATGCCAAAATTAGATTGATGTTGTTGCTCTAAAATCAATTACATGTAATGTCGTGCTCCATTCAAAATCAGCCAGGCAATGCGGCCATTCTGAAGACCTGATTACTCATCAAATGTTCCGATCACCAATTGGTGCAGTGACTTTAAGCTTCAAATTGAAACAATGAGATTGAATCCTAACTGGGATTATTGGCTAAATATTAGATCTGACTTCGAGTTTCAGGTTAGACTTCCTTCAAAGTCATGCCTTGACTATTTTTTCCCAGGTAGGGTAGAGAAGCCAGTTCAAAAATGTTATTGGGACTGGTGAACTGGTGGATTTTTTGATTCACTGGTTAGATTAGGTGGTCTGGTCTGATTCTGGTGACACTACATCCACTGGTTGGGGTGTTTGGATCACACATTGACTGTGGGCAGCATCCCTTGTAAGTACTGCTATTGTTGATTATTATTAAATAGTAATAACATTGGGACCTTGGGCCGCGCTCTATTTCTACTGCTATTTGGCTTCCTTCCATTTGCGTTTCTGTTTGAAAATGACCTAGGGCCGCGCTGAATGGCCACAGAAGCCACCAAAGTTTCGGCAATTCATCCTTGTTGAATGCATATGAATAACATTATTCAATCCGCAGAAAATAGGGAAAGTTCTATCTTTAACATTGTGCTTCTTAAGTTGCTCATCTTGAACACCTAAGATTTTACAGCGTAGTGTAGGTTTTTTGATAAATTAGCTTGGAGCAACAAAATTCAACTCAAGCAACAATAACATTCTGTGACATTTTTTGAGTAATATATTGGAAAAACAATATTACACATTTACAATGAAGTTTGACAAGTTAACTTCTGTGCTTCTGGTGTATTATTCTTATTCATTGAAGTCACCTGTCGATCATTTTTTTTGCAGCACATATCAATTTATAGGTTGAGTCTTATCTTATCCATTATTGATCGATATTCTTGTCTTACTATTGAAAACCAACTTGTGCTCCCCTATATGAGTTCAATATTAGGAGTGTTTGATCAGTACTGCATTCACATTGTTGATTCTTTACACTAGGGAGTGAACTTGGTGTAATATCATCTTCACTTAGAATATTATTTGAAAACTTGATTTCATGGATGTATTTTATTACATTGTATTTCCAAGCCTTGATCTGTTCACTATCACAACATAAACAGGGACATCATCTGGATTTGCGACTTGTACGGAATCAATGGCTTTTGATAGATCCCAAGGTAGAGATTCTTATGTCAGAGGTGAATGAAGACAAAACATCTGGAGACTTCAGAGAAATGGGATTAAGGCTGGCTCAAGAAGTAACCTCTTTCATGAAGAAAAAAATGGATAAAGCCTCAAAATCTGGAAGTTTAAGAAATATCAAACTTAACTTTGTAGGGCATTCTATTGGAAATGTCATCATAAGAACTGCGCTAGTAGGTGTGCACCTTTAGCTTTTGAAATCGTGTCCTTCAATTTATTACAAATGGATTACTAAGTTTATTCTTTTATTCTTGCAGAGGAGATTATGGAGCCATACCTAAGATACCTGTGTACATATCTTTCTATATCTGGTCCACATTTAGGTTATCTGTACAGTTCAAACTCGTTATTTAATTCTGGGCTGTGGCTCCTGAAGAAGCTCAGGGGCACACAGTGCATTCATCAGCTTACTTACACTGACGACCCGGATCTCCAAAATACTTTCTTCTACAAACTATGCAAGGTCAACAAATTTCATCATTCCTTGCATCATGGGTAGAAGGGGTTACATATCATTTAATATTTCTTCTTTCATATGATTATGTTTTTGGGGATAGAGAAAGAG
>JAOTRH010000010.1:11980647-12002036 GCA_034768845.1 Heliamphora exappendiculata | reverse complement strand
ATTAAAATAAAATAATTATAAATTAATACATACCCAATATTAGCCGGTACAAGAGAGTATATTCTATACGACTGGTACCTTTAATGATACAAAATTAAGTTATTAATGTACCAATTTTGCTCCAAATGATCTGTAATTGCCGGCAAGGTATTCAACTTTAGAGTAAAGTGATAAAATGTGACATAATCCATGAGGTCTACACCCCATTCTTTCAAGGGCAATTACTTCATATTTTTAAAACAAGTCTAGACTGTAATCATTACTTTGACACATCATTACTGTTGAAAAATACAGCAATAAAAAGTAATAACCCTCATCTTATGCTTGACATTATTAAAATTAATAATTTATAAATTATAACTTATAATATAAATTATAAATATTTGATAAAAATTATAATTTGTAGCGTTTGATAAAAATTATAATTTATAACGTAAATAAAAAAATATAATTATAAATTGTAACAGAAGTTGTAAGCGTTTAGTAAAAATTATAATTTGTACCTAAAATAAATAAAAAAATATTATAAATAGGAGCAGAAGTTGTGGATGTTTAAAAAAATTTATAACTTATAACTAAAATTAATAACAAAAAATTAAAAGCTACTAACAAGAGTTTTACCAGACACCTCCTAAAGACAGCTCCTAAATATACCGATTATTGTAAAGTTAGAGAAGGAATCAAAGTGGCTTCTAGAGCATTGAGTAATAACAAATTTAAACAAGCGAAGACTGGACTTTAACAATGAACACAACAAAGAGCCTAGCATGAACTGCTTGCAACATGTTTTCCTTCTAATAATGCAATTAACCCTCAATTTTCGCATGGTCAAAAAAACTCTTTGTTTGACAAAGAAATTATAGTATGGTTAAATAACAAAGATCCCTTGGCAACCCTCCATTCACATTAACTCTCCATGGAGTTTAGTTATATATATACTCCTAACTTGAGAAAATATACAAGAAAAAATACTCTAAAATCTATGAAGATCAAGAATAACAACAAATACTCTAAAAACTATGAAGGATCAAGAGTAACCCAACCCATTGCCACATATACCTACAATTGTTTGTAGAAGAGAACATAGGCTTGCTCATGCAATACCTTGCCAGTAGGAATAACAGTTACAGAAGCATCATCATAGTGCAGCCACTTGCCACTCGGGTGGCGTGCATCAGCAGTATAATGACCCTTTGAGGGATCCCTCCCATGGTGAGTAATTGTCGCAACAAGTTCATATCTTCGACCCTGTACGAGCAAAGCAGACAAAATTAGAATTGAAAGCATTTTGTATGGAGGAACTTCCAAAACCTAGAATGTGACATAAATGGATCAGCACCGGCAACTTTCTTTGTTTGAAAAACAAAAGATTAGATGAGAAATTTTAAAGTGACAAGTTTGAAGCTTTAGAAGAACAGGAAAATCATTTTTAAAACACCACACAGAACCTTCTTTGTTGCAGTAACGAGTTTCCATAGAACAGTTAACAGATTGGAGGACAAGCAATTGTACAAGCGTTACTTCCAACAATCAGTTGCGTGGTATTATTAGCTCTACTATCAAAATGAAATGCCGGTTTCAAATCATTGGCGTTCTATTTTATTGTAGACAAGGACATTCTGAAAGGGTTAAGTGGCAAAAATCTTTGGGAATAAGAATAAGGCGTCACCTCAGAAGATGGTGAAACTAGTAATTCACGTCCAAGAACTAGCTCCAGAGGAAAGCGGACGCGTTTATGCAATTTGGTGCTTCCTTGGCTTCCATAGCTAAAACGCATCAAATGCAATATCATTATCTCAGAAAGCTCCAGTATCTTAACAGACTTGCTAGCGTTTACCACCTCAGCCTGAGATTATCAAAGTATCCATATTATCAGCCTGCATGAAGCATTTACCTGAAAGGTGCCATGGATGCATAGCACTTTAAGAAGTGTGATACATATACAATAATGCAATATTTGGTCGTGATAATACATTAAATTGACTGTTCAATTGTTAAGGCTATTACCCGTCTGCACATTCTTCACATTAATTTGTTATTAGAAAACAAGCCCCAGTGGTTGATTGAGAATCATGGTACAATATATATATATATATATATATATATATATATATATATATCATGAACTGGCGAATTAGAGAAGCAAATAGCAATAATAAACATTGTAACAGCTATTATTGTATCCTAAACCACAAATTGACTGCATTAAGAGGTCAGTTATAGAAGATAAGGAAGAAGCAAACAGAAAAATTATGAAACCCAACAGGTCCAATTAATGAACTTGAAATAGAAAAGTAATTGAAGAATAGCAGGAGGTTTTGAAGTAGGAAATAAAACTGAGGCTAATGCCAAAGGTTCTGGATATCAACCTAAAATGTTAAACCACAAGATGGTGACAATATGGGTATTATTCAAACTAAAGTCTAAATGGTATCCCAGATAAATTGAGCACGCTACTAGGTCTATTAGACATTTCAATTATTTTAAACATTTATGTTCTATTTATCAAACTTTATCCATTATAGATCCTAAATTGTAATATAGAAGGTAATTTTATCGTAGAACTACCATCCTGTGTTACTAAAGCATTTCTATATCACCTTAGTGTAACATGCCTTCTTCCAGCCACCGGGACAAGTTGTTTGTCATGTCAGCAAAGCGGATAACAGTTGTCATTACTACTGCAGTAAACTTGTTTGCTTATCTGACTTTCTTTTCTTTCCTGATCTTTCTTTATTAGGGCAAGTGTATATAAGTGCTGAGATTAGCACAGTTGCTGATTTGCAGGATAAGATTAGTTGCTATCACTTATCAGGTTTTAAAAGTCTTGATGTTCATTCCTTCAAAATAAACTACGGTCGCCCTGGGTGTATTCTCTATACTCTTTCACAACCTCTACTCATCTTCCTCATTAGTATTTTATCATTCCCTCTTATCTTTTGCTTGAGGTAATAAATAAATGCAACATGCCATTGATTTACCTGATAAAAGATTTACAAAATCAAAATAGCTGCCCAAACCCCTAATTTTCTGGCAAAATCTTCTTTGCACTAATGATAGTACATATATGAAATTAAGACAGCTTCTTAACGGCACTAGTATCAAAATCAAAAAGTAAAAATAAAACCCATTACTTTCCCAGCCGCTGATGTTTGATAGCCTTCAAGTGTCTCAGGAGCAGCAAACAGACGGAGTGCATCTTCTATGCTACGTACAGGCTCTGGGCAGATATTAAGGTGGAGTAAAAGAAAAGGTTGAATAGTAGCTGAGGCTTTACAACCTGCTTGTAACAAAAGATATAAGACCTATTAATTGTACAAAGATTGTGCACCTTCCGGTGCCTTCTATATATTAATTTTACTTGTCAAAAGAAAATTAGTAGCAACTGCAGCAGGCAATAATTTTAGAAAAGAAAACAATGCAAACACTACAATTCTGTAAATCAAATTTTAGATATAACCACATATCTATCAGGTAAAACTATGTCCAACCACAAATGCCACAACAATCTTTACCAGCTCCGAACGAGTGTCAACCAAGTCAGAGGTCCTCTTAGGCAAATTCCACGTACTCAAGCTTTGGTTTGGCTCAATGTCCCTAGCAACAACTAGAAAACAGGAAAGGCAGGAAGCCTGGTAGTATCATATATAAAGTAACTGCTGCATTTCTCTGAATTTGGAATCAAATAATGTTGGTGTTGATTAATGGGTGACGGTTTGATACGAGGAAGATATGTAAAGGCAACTGGAAAATTTGCTCATGTTTTCCCTAACCTAATAAACAAGCACCGGGGGAGAATAGTAATGGAGATATATTGGCCGTCTCCAGTTCATTAACTCAAACCTCATTCTTCTGTAGTTGATGTTGGATATTCCTGCAAAGTTAAATGGAAAAGAGAAAAGTCTTATAGCTTGTTTAAACCCAAATGAACTACTGGTCCAATAATTTAAATAAAGAGTCTAACACAACTTTAAAATATTTTAACCCAAGTTAGTAGTAGTAGCCTAGATGTTTCATTATATACCAGCCTTATTTTTCATTCCTCATTGATGTGGAATGGAATATCACAATATTTTCTAGTCAAATATGTGATGTACTCGTCACATTGTCCAGGTTCTGGGGACCTCTACAACTATTCGGAGCCTCTACTTCTCTATCCACACTACCACGGAATTCTCAACGGAACTAAGGTTGGCTCCGATACCTTGTAATGACCAAAGTGACTACTGACCCAAACTTGAATCAAGAGTCTAACAACACAACTTAAAATACTTAGTAAGAATAGCAAATATATTTCATTCATTCATATAGGACACGAGTCCGGGATTCATCATCTATTTTGTGTCATGGTGGCTATCACTAAATTTCTCTTCTAGGCACCTTCAACTTTATCCAACATCATCTGTCCAAGCCCACACCTCCCACTCCCACTCTACAAAAAATAAATAAACAAATAATAAGTAAAAAGGGAAGGGAAAATTAAGAATTGATCTCTTAAACACTATAATTTCTCTTTTGACATAGCTGGAAGGTATTCAACCCAGTGATTCTCAGTACTTCCAGCGTTTTCTTGAATTGGCATATTTCATTAAGGTATGGTATAAGAATGAAAGCACGTGTTTTCTCCAAACCCTGAGAGGAGGGAGCAATTTCGTTACCTAGAAAATACTGAGAAGCACCCAAGTCCTTAGTATGAAAGTTTTTTCCTAAATGACTTTGTAGATGAACAATACCAATCAAGCCAACACACGAGGCATTATATCATCAACATATACAATCAAGACAATAGTGCCAGTAGACAAGTGACAAACAAAGACAGAGTGATCAAAAGTAGAATGATGAAACCCATATGCAAGCATAACAAAGTTAAATCTATCAAATTAGGCACAAGGAAACTACTTCAAACCATGCATGGTCTTACGCAAGCGACACATAAGGTGCTCATTACCAGCAATCACATAACCAATCGATTACTCCATATACAACTCCTCTTAAAGGTTACCATGAAGAAACACATTCTTAATATCCACTTGATATAAGGACTAAGAGCAACTAGCTGCAACAACCAATAGATAAAAGAATCCGAACAGAGTTAAAGACAACCATTGGAGAAAAAATCTCTAAGTAATCAACCTCGTAAGTATAGGCCCTAGCAACCAAGATCGCCTTAAGACACTCCATAGAACCGTCCGAAAAGTACTTCATTGCAATAGACCCTACAACATCCCATCGCTTGCTTCTTAGGTGAAAGAGTGGGAAGCTCCCATGTCTGATTCTATCCCATAACATGCTTCTCTGGTGAAAGAGTGCTACGCTCCTAAGTCTGATTCTTATAAAGGGAAGACAAATGACAAACTATCATACAACAAAAAGTTAGAAATAGGATGTTTGGTGCATATACGTTTACCTCGACGCAAAGCAATAGGTAAGTTAGTAGAATCAGGAGATGAGGAGACAGAAACCTCTAACGAAGAAAATGAAGAGTCCGGGCCATACAAGACGATAGGCCTATCTCGAGATCACTGATAAACCTGCAAAGAAGGGCTAGAAAAAGATGGTGGAATAGGGAGAGACACTAGAAGTGTACGAGAAGAGAAAGACTCCCCCTTACAATAATAAATGAGATCATAAGAGAGTTTTTTACCTAAGAAAGTGAATAAGGGGGTGGACTCAAAGAAGATCACATCAGCACTCACAAAGTATCGTCGAGACTCCAGATAATAATGATATCTTTTTCAAATACGAGAGTACATAAGAAATATACAAGTATTACGAACCCGAGGGAATGACTTATCATGACCTGGATTAAAAATATGCACAAAAGCCGTACAACAAAAAACACGAATGCGGGAAAAGGCGAAGAATTAGGATCTACCAAGGAATAAGGGGTCTGCAGATCGAGAACAACACAAGGCATGATCTTAATTAAATAACAAATAGTAAGAACGACGTCACTACAAAAGTATTTTGGTACTTGTGCGTGAAACAACAAAGTATTAGCAATATCTAACAAATGACGGTGCTTTCGCTCAATAATGCCATTTCATTGAGAAGTGTGAGCACAAGTCGCCTGATGAATAATACTACGATCAAATAATTTTAAAAATCGATCGTTACCTATATGTAACGTTGTTACATATAAGTTTCGATGCAACCCGATACCTGTTACGGCCAGTTTAGCAATGTGATGAAAAATTACATGCGTAAAAGTCGTTACAATGGTTGTAAAGACTGTTACGACGCTGCAAATGTCGTAAAGGCCCGTTACGGTACCGTTATGGCCATTACACTATAGTGGCTCTTGAGACCATGCAACGACTAAAATCATTTTAGGGCGTAATTTCTTTCACATTTTTCACCAAAAAGGTTTCCATAACACCAAAAATCTCATACTTACCTGGATGACACATGATTTGCAAAATTTACATAATTTTTTATATTTTTTAACTTTCAAACATGCAAAAATAGCTATTTATTGTTGCGAAATTTTTTGAAGATCTATGCAAAATAAGATTAGAATCTTTAGATCTTGTTTGTTTAAGGTCATATTCATATATTTAATGTTATATTACTTTATAATTAGTTTTAAAAACTTTTAAAAATGTACTTTTTAAAATTACTTGTTCAAAGTCTATGAAAAATTGCAAACTAAGTTTAAAATTTTTAGATTTTGATTGTTCTAAATAAGATTCGTATATATTTAATGTTTAATTACTTTTTATTTTTCTTAAAAAGTCAAATATTAATTTTAAAAAAATCTTATTCTATATCTACGCAACGTTTAGAATATTTAGCTATTAGTGTTTTTAAGTTAAATTCATATATTAAATGTTGCATAAGTTCTTTATTATTGTGATTTAAAGATTCAAAAAAATTAGTTTTTTAAAATACTTGTTCTAAATCCATATAAGCCTACAATCTTTAGATCTTGGTTGTATTATGTTAGACTTGTATATTTAATAATGGATTATTTTTCAAAAGTATTTTAAAACTACTATAAAAATTAAGACGTGTCGGAAATGTCTAGAAAGTGAACAAAATTCGCCAAAACTATTTTAAACACTAATAAATATAATTTTGGAATAAAAACAAGCGTATCAACTAGGTTCTAGTAAGTTGTGCGAAAAAAGAAAAAAATTCACAATTTCTGTTACCGCTACCGTTACGCTACGGCTGTTACACCCTAAAACCGTGCCACCGCCACTGTTACCGTTACAACAACTGCTACAGCTATTTAAAACTATGCGATCAACACAAAAGGAATCAACAGCAAAGTGCAATTGAAGGTCCCCTATTGATCAAGTATACTACGGTGTTTACTGCATCAGCCCAAAATTGCTTAGGCAAACCCGCATGTATTCTCATGCTCCTTGCACACTCTAGGATTGTCCTGATTATGTGCTCTGCAACTCCATTTTGCAACTCCATTTTGTCGTGGTTTCCTTAAGGTTGTTTTCAATCTCCTAATCCTATTTGCTACACAGTAAGCTTCAAACTCACTCTCGTAGTATTCACCGCCATTGTCAGACTTCAAGCATATCTTCCCTATCTCATTTTCAACTAAAGCCTTTTTTTTATAAGTAATTTTCAACTAGAGCCTTCCAATTCTTAAATACACTAAACACATCAAATCTACGTTTACATAAATATAGCCATGCTTTCCTGGTAGCATCATTAATGAAAGTAACAAAATACCGAGAGCCAATAGGAGAAAGTACCTGAGACTGAGATGGTCCCCATACGTCAGTATGGACGAATTTCAATCATTTTAACTTTAAAGTCCTTACTGCTTTAGTAAAGTTGACTTTCTTATGTTTTGTAAAGACACGATCTTTATACAAGTCCAAAACCACATACTGTAAACCATGCAATTTCTCTTTGGACATCATCACTCTTTCATTCCTTTCTCTCTCATGTGGCCAAGTCTTCTATGCAATGCAGTATTTTCAACCCCAAATAACACCATAGAAGTCTAAAACCACATACTATAACCCTGGCAATTTTGCTTTTGACATCATCACTCTTTCATTCCTTTCTCTCTCATATGGCCAAGTCTTCTGTGTCATGCACTATTTTCAACCCAAATAACGCCACTGCTATGCTACTTTAAAAACTCAAGGACACATAAAGGGTGCCTTCTTTTTACCGCGGGCCAAAACCAATTAACTCTTTTCACATCTTCCATGAGTCACCTGCGAACAACGTCAAAACTCCATTTTCTTACAATTGTTCTACCCAAACTAGTTTATTTGTTAGACTATAAATGTCAAACATCCTTCAATTTAAAAACTGTACGATTGGTTTGAGTCATATGCACTGCACATCAGCCTTTCTAATAATATTGCAGGCCTCGTCGTCACCTAAGTAGACTTTCCTGAAGTTATCGACCACATAATTGTTAAGAATGTCCGTGTGTGGTATGAACGAGGCTCCCGAGTCTACAAACCAAGACTCATTGCAGCAATCCAAATCACAAATCAAGGCAGTACTATCATCATCATATGTAAGATTTATGGTATTTGTATCCCCTTTATTGTTGTCATCCCTTTACTTCCTAGAAGTCCTATAGTCCTTCAAATACTCCTAAACACACTTCTAGCAACCATGTGATCTCGGCTCACCTACACGAGATTTAGACCTTCCCTTCTTGACTTCGATTTGTTGTTTCCCCAATTTTTCTGTGGTTTCTCTTGTTGTTCTCTTTATCTCTCCAACTTTAACTGCGTTGATCCCAATGAATTACTCACCGCCACAACTAGTCTGTTCCAACTCGGGCAAACTAGATAGGAGTAGCAAAGCTCTAACCTCATCATCAAGTTTAATACCCACTGATTCCAACTAATTTATGATCATGTTGAATTCGTTTATATGTTCGGCAACGACCACACCATTTTCCCTATTTAGGTTGAACAATTTTTTCATCAAATAAACCTTATTTGATGTAGAGAACTTTTCATGCATCTTTTCTAGAGTCGCTAGCAATCCTACAACTGTATTCTTCTGCGCAATGTTTGAAGCACCCAATGGTGCGAGAATCAATTGCATGTTTCCCAGGACTTTACGATTTAGTATTGCCCAATCGCTTTGGATATCGATTTGAGCTTCTTCCTGAGCAAAGGGAGACAAATCATTCTAGTACAAAACATCTTCGATCAGCACATTCTAGAAAGCAAAGTTTGGACCATTGAACTACTCAACCTTGACTTCTCTTATTCTTCCATTGCGCAATCTTTGATTCCAAACTCAGAACTCTAATACCAGTTGTTGGGAAACAAACAAACACTAAAACACACGCACAATAGCACGAAGAACAATCAAGCAAAAACACAACACAGATATGCGTGATTCGACAAGAACTCCTATGTCCACGGCTTACACTAGGGTTTCATTATATATGAATATAGTAGAAAGTTACAACATGATGTCTATGGTGGCTAACAGTAGTCAAATATACATATACATAAACCTTGAGCAAACAGGCTACTATGGTTTACAAAACATGCCCCTTCTAGCTAATTTCGTTGGGAAGCCATATGGGCTCCGTCTGGACGAACAACAACTGAAGCTCATACATTCAACTAGCACCTTCACTGTCTGGACATTAGTCATGGCGGTCCGGACAAAAAAGCACCAGTGCTTCAAAGAGACCTATAGTGCTTCAAAGAGACCTATAGTACTCCACCGTCCGGACGGGAGTCAGGGGCGACCAGACGGAAACCAATAATGAACAAAAGATTAGGCTTCACCAAACACAACATTAAAAAGGAATAATTTGCACATTTTAACTCCAAAAATGTGTTATGTTAGCATTTAACATGCAGAAGCATTGCATTGGTTCAATGGTCTGTCGCGAGAACGAGGGAGAGAGGTACGAGTGCAACCGTCGGCAGCAAGGGTTTGCTATGGCGACGGCTAGGGTTTTCTAGGGTTTAGCTCTGATACCATAACAACAAAGCTAAAAGTATTATTATTATATTACAAAAAATTGAATAACAATGAAGTGATACATCATATATACAGGCTATAGAAAACTCTAATAATATTAATAAGACTAACTAGGAAACAAGATCCTAATAATGGGTAAATATCTCAATAATAATAGTATATTCTTACAATCCTAATAATGTGAAAATATCCCAATAATAATAATAATATATTCTCACAAGTATAACCATTTGGTCCATTTCTAACATAAAATAACCATGTGGCATAACCTTATAGCGCAATCAGTACCAAGTAACATCCACAAAAGGATACCAAGCTAGCAAAATCCTTGTCTCAAAACCCATAAAACTGGAAACAAAGTTGTGCCAGATTTAATCTCAATCCACAAATTAAACAAACTTGAACAAGAGATCAACCACTGATCTCGTAAAGTAGATAACAAAGAGTACAAAAACATGGTCATATACAATCAGTATGAGCTAAACTTTCCTGCTTCATCTTCATGTTAAATGATCTCCAAGATATTTTTTTTTTGCGCTGACCTTATCTTTTTACTTAATTGCTATATATTTTTCCTATAGATTTGTGTTGCAGGCTATAATCAACATCATAATTCCTCAAAAACAACCCATTCCTTCAGATAACTAGATGTAGTCAACAAAAAATGAACTAGCATTTTCAGCAACAGAGTCTGGAATCAGGATAAAGAAATGGAACATGTAGAATAGGATAAGAATCCTAAGATATTTTTTGTCATGTAATAAGGTCAGAAATAGATTATTTCACAGCAAATCTTCTTTTAAACTAAATTCATGTAAAGTCATTAAATACAGAACTAAACTGGCGACAAGGAACTATTCATAAGAGACCACACACCAAGAGGCAAGATAAAAGCTTCATGATAGTGCATAGATGTGCAGGCTGCAGAATCGGCCTACCTTTTGCCTTCACAACACTTCTCAATTGACCTCCAAAAATTGCACTTAATTTTGATGGAATAAAGCTTTGTGTCCTCGTAATTGCAGTTTTGTTCTTTGGGCCAACAGTCTCCCAGCTATCATTATCGTCCTCGTCATTAATTGATGAAACCAAAGAGGCTCTTCCACCATTACTGTTTGGAATTTGACCTTCAAGTTTAAGCAATTCATCATGCATTTGATGCATGACAAAACTTAGTAACTCTTGGGCATCTTCTTGCCTGATAATGATGCAAAATTTCAGCTGCCAAAAACGCTGAAGTAATCACAGTATACACATGCGCAGCGCACAACTTATAACAGCAGAGCTGTGTATAATTATCCCTTCCAAACAGATACCAATTGAATCAAACGGTTTAATATTTCTTATCTTTCAATTTTTGCCAACAAAACACGGGATAGTTAGGCGATCATCACAAGTCTTTTTATGCCTTCCAGGTTGTGTGTGGAAGGTACTAATAGAAAATATTGAACAAAATACCCACATCCAGAATCGACTAAATAGATTGCATTAGAATCCACACAAAAAAATAATGAAGAAAAAGGGAATAGTAGATGGATAACTGTAAATCTTACTAAGAAAAATTCATTTATTCACAATGCAGATTTTAACAAAGTTGGATCCAAGGTATGGTTTGTACAAGGATACAGGGTGCCTAATGTGCATATAGACATGAATGTCCGATTCTAACACAGTGACTCCTAAACATTAAGACATGAAGACACTGTTGTACATGTATCTATACATGTTTTATTTACACAGATGTTGGTCTATGTACAATGCATTTTTAAATTTTTGTAGGATGCATTAATACACTGATAAGTACATACATTGTATTTGAAAACAGGTGAATTTATAAATATGTATACTACTATATATTAGGATAAGGGACTAAAGTGAAAATGCAAGATTCAGAATAGAATTCAGATGATATAAGAGAACACTAACCACTCACCCAACAAAGAAAAACATTGAGTAGAAATATACAGTTACAAGAAGCTGGAAAACAGGGGATCTACTAGTCCTTTATTTGCTCCTTCCATTCCATCCAATATGAGTAGACATATCAACCTAGAGCTCCAATGAGCTGAAGCTTAAAGGGAACTAGAGTGAAAACAGGTGAATTTATGAATATGTATACAAATATATATTAGAATAAGGGACTAAAGTGAGAATGCAAGATTCAAAAGAGAATTCAGATGATATAAGAGAACACTACGCACTCACCCAACAAAGAAAAACATTGAGTAGATATATACAGGTACAAGAAGCTGAAAAACAGGGGATCCACTAGTCCTTTTATTTGTTCCTTCCATCCAATGAGTACACATATCAACCTACAGCTCCAATGAGCTGCAGCTTAAAGAGGTTCTTCAGCAACAAGAAGATGCACTGCACAGGGCCCAAGTTTTTAGGGTACCATGTCTCTCTTTTTTCTCTTCATTTTCCCATTAAGAAGGAGACATCTCAATTCGCTTGTTAACACGTGTAGGTATCTATATGCATCGAGACACGATCTGGCCATCGTAAGGTTGTGCCCCGCAATTCACAGAAGCCAGTATTCGCCAAAGGAAATCTAATCTAAGCATAAAATCCCTTAACCCAACGCAATTAACTATATCTTTAATTATGATATTATCAACTAAAACTTACAACATTATGCAAAGAAGCATTTGAGTTTTACAACAAACAAAAGAATAAGATGAATCCCCATTTGGATATGGACATGAAGTAGAAATGTTCAATTCTAGAAGTGTCACAAGAGGTGCAAACCCAACCATAAAGAAAAATAAACTTCCCATAATATTTGTGCTGTCAGACGAGAAAAAATAGAATCCAGATTCAGTAAGATTTTACAAGATACTATAAAAAGCTTCATAAGAAATCTTTGTAACAAGGAGAGTGAAATTAACAATTTTTCAAGCCAAATGACTTTTGATACTAAAGTTAACAAACAAATACACATCTTGAACTAGCACATCCTGATGACGATTATCATCATTATCATCATCATGATCATCCTCATCATGTTATTATTATTATTATTATTATTATTATTATGTCTAATCTGTTTTTGGTGGGAGGGGAAAGGGGCAGCCATTAGTATTAAAGGCTTCAAATCCATATCTTTTTTTATAGGAAGTAACTACCTAGTTATCACTGGGCTGCAAAACCTTAATAAACTAGATTTTGAAGAAATACAACCAAGAATAAAAGTTTTGTTCCAATTAACACAAAAGGAATTATTCCACAAAAGTTTCAAAAACATTTTGGAAGAGACCAAAAGAAATTGAAACTACATGGAAATGATTGGAATCGTGATAAACTAAAACTTATCCAAATGTATAAAAGCCTACTAATTTATTCATTAAGCACTGAAACTTATACATTCATATTAAGGAACAGGTGTAAAAATGCTAAAATCTAATGCACTTTTAGGACATGTTTGATTGACCGGATTAAATATAGGATTGCATTACGTATCCTATGGGATTGTATTTTCCTTGGAAACTTATACATTCATTCATATGAAGGAACGAGCGTAAAACTACTAAAATCTTACGCACTTTTAGGACAAGTTTGATTGACCAGATCAAATATAGGATTGGATTACACACCCTATGAGATTGTATTGTCCTTGTTTCAATGCAAGAAGTGGTGCAAGGATTATGTATCCATGTGATAACTAATCCCACAAAATGTAAGATATACAATCGTTAGGAGCATAGTTGTCAAATCGAAATATGAATCGTGTATCGTTTTTTTAATTTTCTGAATCGTATATCGTATAGTATCCAGTATCGTAAGATATTTAATGTATTTAAAAAATAAATCAAAAAACATGTATATTTGATATAGCACAAAAATATTACAAGAATAAAATATTAAATAATATTAATTAATAACATTGTGAAAATATGGTCCTCATAAATAAAAATATACGTTAATCAATACTTAATACATCCAAAATACAATAGGATATATCACAAGTAAATGCACTATTATAATCCAAATCGAATTTATTGTATATAATATGTTTCTTGTATTATCCAATTGTATCATTTAAATTTTAGAATTTTAATATACAACTTTTAAGTTCTCAACTACTTTATTCATAAGATAAAACTATATCAATATTAGTGGCCATAAATCAATGTTGCAATATACTTATTACTAGACGAGTAGATATTTATGAAGGCAAACAAATATTAAAAAAAAATTTCATAAATATCTTAACAATGCAAAACCTTTTAATAATATTTATTTCCATAAATTAAATTATCTAAAAAAATTGAGTATTAATATACTGTTGTATCAGATTATGTATCGCATATCGCATATTGCATTATATATCGTATTTGTATCGTAAGATACGAATTAAAATAAGATACAATATGCGACACGAATCAATTTATCTCTTTAATGTATCGAATCGTAAAATATGTATCGTGAATCGTAAGATTTTGACAACATAGCTTAGGAGAATATTGTATTAATAATCCTCGCATTACTAATCCCATGGAATTGCTAATCTTGTGGAATAATATATCATCTCATTATCCATACAATTAATTAAAGGAGGCCTTAGAATCATATACACTTGCATATGACGAAATTGATTTTCTTGACAATGCTTAACAATTTTTGGTTCATAGCAATTTCTTGATCGTACATCTAGGTAATAGCATTGTAGGTGTAGTAATAATAATTAATATTAACAGTAGCAATTTCTCAATAGTTCATCTAGGCGTAAGAGAATTGTTTTATGGAAAATGCTAACGCCGAGTGAGGAGTGAATAATATGCAAAGAGTGTATTGACAATGGTAAACAGTGTATATATATTTGTGCAAACGTATTGATATCCGCAAATGGGTACTGAAATTTTAACTTTTTTGCATTATTTGTCTATTATCCATTGCTCAGTGGCCAGTGGTTACACAAACCGTTGTTTTATTAGTAAAAGTAATTTTATTAACACATAAAAAGATCTCCTTACCTTTTTCTACAAAAGAAATTATAAAACATCTAAACGAAAATCCAAGTTCATGCCACCATATCTTATTGATTTGGTGTATTTTACCGTGCTTGCGCAATGTTGTGGTGTGTTTTGATGGAAACACTGGAACTTCATTATTCCACTAGTGTTTCATTTGATTCCCTTAAATTCCGGTCTTTCCAATAAAAACAAAAGGAAATCTTGTTCCTCACTTCCAACCACTGAAAATGGAAAGGACATTAATGAGTTGGGATGAAACAACAAACCTAGGCCTGCCAAATATGCTGTTTGGCACATCTGGAGTGAAATTTTCAAGAATGGATTCAAACATGACAGGGCGAAAAGGCTTCCCAGTTTCCAGAACCATCTCTTTTTTCTTTAAGCTCGAGTCCATAGGAGTGTCGAAATCAGAGATAAACTCAACAAATGCACATAAAGTTGGATAGCCAATCTAAAAATGCAAAAGAAACTTGGAGTTCAGAACCAGAAATAAGATGTTCATATTAAAAATAAAAATAAAAATTGCCAGCATAACAATTAAGTCTACAATCTACAGTCTACCTTTGGTATATCATGAGTTCTTAATTCCTCTAAAAGTAGAACAAAAGGAGGACAAGACAGAAGGGCCTGGAGAGTGGCACTGAGAAAGCATAAATTTCCCAAGTTGACCAATCCTCGAGGTAGTAAATTTCTAAAAGTTACATGAGGCCCATTTGATGCCTTAGGAGTACTTTCTTCACAATCATCCACACCTACTGATGAATCAGCCAGGGCTTCATTTGCTAAGAGCGTAGGTGACACAGTCACCCCCTCACAGACATAATGTTCTGGACTTGACTGCTTTGAAAGATCAGAAACATTTTCAGAGACACATGACATGGATAGTTCTGCATTATCAGTTTTCAATTCTTCTGTAGCATCATTATAGCTAAGTGGACCTCTAGCATCATTATAGCTAAGTGAACCCTTGTCATGGATGCTTCCATTAAACTCTACAGCAGTGGCTACAATTTGAGGTATTCTTTTGGTTGTACAAAATTTCACTGAATTTTCTTTATTGATGGGTTTTGGTGGCCATCCTTCAGAATAATCAACCTTCGTCGGTTTAGTGTTGAAAATGCCGACGGATCTCAAAGTTTTAGAGTCAAAAGAGCCAAATATGATTTCTATATCAGTCTCTGGTGCTTTCTTCTGCAAGGACTTGATTTCATCTTCTGTGAATGACCCAAATACCAACACCTGCAAGTGGTAAACAATCAGCAAAACCACAGAAAATGGATGGAACCACAACTAACTTCTTTTTGTTTTTGTTTTTTCATAGGTAATTTGGGAAGAGTTTGAATTTCAATCCCTTCATTGGGAAACCGTGACATAAGCCTCTGGGTTGTCCCTTAGAGGACATGGAACAAAAACCTACATGATGAAGCATTCTAATGTGCAGAAACAAAACAGAAAAATATTCATTTGGAAAGCCAGTCAATTATCAAAGATGTAATAGTAATAAACTTCTCTCATCCTGTGAGAAAGAAAATTGTCGTCAAAGAGTTCTACAAACGGTGGTATATGGGTCCCCCTTTCAATAAGGTTTACTCTAGGCAATGCATATGTGACACCGGAAGGGGGAAAATACAAATACAGAGAGAGAGAGAAAGAGAGTTTTGCTTGACACCATCCTGAAAACCGTCCGCCCTTATACCCTTGCAGTTGTAAGGTTCCCCAACAGCATCTCCTTAAAATACTAGCAGCCTATCAATTTGTGATATAGATGAGATGACTGAATCATAGGGTTTTAAATTATAGAATTGCTAAGAGCCTCTAATTCTTCCCTTATCTTTATCATACAAAGAAAACATCAGACCTTTGATATCAAACGGGATTTAATAGATGTGTTCTAAATTCAAGGCTGCAGCACAACAGGAATCTAATTCATAATGAGAAGAAAGAAATTATTCGTATTTAAAAAGATTTAGATTTCATTCATGCTCTAGTTAAGAGTATCATCCACATAGCATTCCAAGAATCTAGTTTTATAAGCAAAGAAATCCCCTCTGGCATTTGCAGCTAGCATCTGGAAAGGTAATGCACATAAACCTAGCGTACACGAGGAAAACGGATATGATGCCATACAAATATGCTGCTGTGGCAATTTTCAAAAAGTCAACACACAATACGGTAACAAATAAATGTAGAGTTAATGTGTCATACACATACATATTAATAATAACAACTTCATCTTTTACAATAAAATACCTTTAGATTATGCTATATCACAACAATAAGAAATTTTCTTTCAGTTCTTATATACTGGAAAACAAGTGTAAATATAAATCCTAATATCTCTTTGAATAATTTTATTTAACTTGAATTATAACTGAAGAAGCATAGCTACAGACCCGGACAACAGACTCACAGATATCACATGATACAGGCATGTCAACACGGCCGTTTTCAGAGAAGTCAAGACATAACACATCTGACAAGACACTGCAACAGATATCTCTATAGATACATAAAATGGTAATAACTTCTTAGTTATTTACATTACAAAAGCAAATATACATTAGGGTATCAAACTAATAGGAAATCTATTTTTACATTTCAAATATTGGAAATAAATGTAACAAAACGTCCTAGTATCTATTCGAAAAAGTTCAATTCGCAAAAAAAGTGGAAATCCACCATAGTTTCATTTAATGGTTGGCACAAGTTATTTTCTTCAAACTTGCGATGTCTTTTCTGAATGTCACAGCGATAGACGCAAGAGTCCACAAATACCCAAAACATGTTTGACTCTAAAACTATTATAAAATACAACAAACTATAATAATATGACATGTTTGGTTGTTTTTCTTACACATGGAGCATGTTCAGTGACTGTTGATGTCATACTCTAAGATGGACATTGGAATCTTTTAGAAGTGGCCATGCTTCTTAGATCCTAAGAATTTTGGAATTGGACTACAGATGGCCCAATTTGTTGCACTTATTTGCAGCTCGTCTAGCTTAAAATTTTAATTCTCATGTTTAGGGTATTTGGCTTCACTTTTCAGGGTTTTAGTTTATTTTCTTTTTCAGCTTAAAAACCTCAAAATAAGCTCAAAAAAGTACTTTTTTATTTCAAATGCTAGGTTTTGGCACTTCTTTTAGCTAGCTTTTAAAACTAAAATCAAGTATTGTATAGCAGAAACAAACATATAGTCAATTTAGGTCCCTGATTCCCGCTCCACAAGTTAGAAATCACATAACATTAGGCCACTTCCAGCATTTTCAAATTTATTTTGCATTTTCATGTTTCTTTTCCTTCCCCTATTTCTTTCTTAACCAAAAACATTATATAGCCATATAGTTTTCCCTGTATCTTGAGTCTTTAACAATTTTTGAATTGCCAGTAATAAAATTAGTGTTTTCAACTATATCCTGCACCATATCGCATATTGGCAACTATAACATAACTAACTTTGGTAGGTAGATATGGCCCCATTTCCATGCTAATCACCAAATGTGAAGGCATTTGATTGTATGCTCTATTCAAAGTTGAGTTCTTTCTCCTTCAAAAATCTTGATCAATATATGACCTGTGAGTTTGAACCCTCCTAATTGCAAATACAGAAGTCACAACTTGGAACCACACTGAAACCATAAACCTCCTTGATCAGCAAGTTGAAGACAATTGAACATATGTGGTTTGAGGCAAGCCTATAGTAAGCATACATGGTCAAGCCTTTTTCTAATGAACTTCAATCTTAACCATACTTTTTTCCATTTTCTTAGGTAAATTTGTATTTGGCAAGAGCTTATGTCTGGCTGTTTTTTAAAAATGCAAAACTTATGCCTCCACATTTTGTTTCCTATTTCTGACAGGGGAACAAAACATTGTTTAATACAACTCCTAGCACATGTACAAATTCCTTAGCATTCCATCTCGGTACAGGCAGTCAGATAAACAAGCAAAACAATTGATTGAACAACTACAACAGGAGGACACAACTATCAATCAGTCAGGATCCACTCAATTTCGACTTGAGAGAGAGAAATAGAGAAAGAAAAGAGAGAAATAAAGAGAGAAGCTCAAAATCCACAATTAAACTTTCACCAGAATATTACAGCTAAAGAGTAAATGCAATCATATAAACTTCTGAATGCATTTCATAATTATTCAGACATGAACCAAACTTACAAGAAAATATATTTTTTTTATGACGAGGGTGTTCGACCCTTACGCCTCGACTAATCCCATGGATATATATATATATATATATTGATGAGTAAGGTAACATTAATAAAAGGCAAAAATGGAGCCACCCTAATACAAGAGCTCCAAAAAGGAAGATAATAGAAAGCTCTATACATAGACAAAACCAAAGCCTATCACCTATACACCTTGGATGTGCAAAGTTCCCAAAAACTCTAGATAAGAGTCCAAAACAAAAGGGAACTCTCCATAAAGCCAAAGAATGAGTGTTGATAGCACTTCTCCTTTCAACGACGAAATAAAGAGTTCAACACTCTCAAAAGATCTACTATTCTTCTCTCTCTTCACATACACCAAAAAATGCAAAGAGGCGCTACATTCCAAGCCCTCCGCTTGCTCCTTCTCGGACAACCCCTATGGTCCTTCACTGACCCAGGCATCACCCAATAAGTCCCAAAAATAGATAGAACCATACTCCAAATATGCACAACCACCGGACTATGTAACAGTAAATGATTCATGACTTCCCTGCCCTTTTACACAAGCAAAACCAATCCACAAAAAAAGGCCCCTTGTTCTCAAGTTATCAATGGTTAAGATCGCTTCCATAGAAGCAGTCCAAGCGAGAAAAAGCCACTTTAGAAAGAGCCCAGGCACACCACACCCCCATCCAAGGGAAGTTGCAATCACCAAAGGCCAACCATGCCTTTGTAGAGGGATGCCACTAAGAACAAACCGTTAGGACCTACATGCCCGTCATAGAATCCTTTTCGTCTAGCTGGATAAAAATAAAGGACAAAAACCATAGTAAATCCTTCACTGAGCCAATCTATAAGTCTTGCAACATTCCACAAAATCCCCCCCATCCCACATGTACCAGGTAATTACCAGGCCAAAGCCCGGGGGAATTACCCTAATGGGGAGTGAAGAATGGAATATCCATTTGTCCACCCTGTTGAGGTTTGAAGGCTCAAGCTCTGGTCATCTGAGCTAACCCAGATGGCTAAATTTACAAGAAAATAATATAGGACTAACCCTGCAAATGGCCACGGACATGGAGAGGGAAAACACAATTCCGAATGTTGAGAATCTTTTCCCAAACAATCAGTACAAGAAACACTTTACTCAAACATAAAACATATCCCTTTCTGGGAGGGAAAAAAAAAAGTTGTAAGCATCAACCTCGTGATTATCTCTTTCCATGCTTTCTCAGCACCAAAACAGAGCCTCCGTTTTTTATCAAGTTATATTCAAATTAGACTACAACCAACTCTAATCAACCACAAACTAAAAACAAAAAGAATTTGAATAGAAAAAAAAATAATGCTTTTCTGTTGCTGAGAAAATGCAAAATCAAAAAATGGAAAAGAAAGTCTTAATAGTCAAATTTTCAATTTAACAAGTTTTTTCACACAAAAAAAAACGCACTTAAATCTTTTTTTTTTTAAGTACGATTTTCCTTTCCTGTTTTTTCTTTTCACCCAAATTCTCTTAGCAATCAAAGCAACTGTGACAACATCATAGGAAATGAAAAGAAAATAATCGAACCTTTTGATCAGTCATCTTTGCCCGAGAATCGAAGAGACGAGCACGAAACCCTCAAAGAAAAGCTTGGGAAGTGGCCATCGGAGACGAAACAAAGCCGTTTTTGAGATGGACTGAAAGCTAGGGTTTGGAGCCCAGTACTGGAGACAGGAAGAGAGGGGGAAGCCACAACTGAAGACATGAAAATGTAAAGAGAGAGAGAGAGAGAGAGAGAGATGGGTTGGTGATTCGGGGTGGGGAATTTGTCTCCCTCTGTTATTGGCCTGAATATGGAAAAAAGACAGCTAAGTTTAGGGCAAATAGAGAATCAAAACTCATGGGAGAGAGGTCAAAATAATTTAATGGCTAGTCAAACAAAGCCTTGTGGCAGTCAATTGGTGCATGTACATCAGTACCCCAAAAATTCAACCATGCAAATATTTTATATTTTCTTCCCATATTAACCTTCTCTTTGTTTCCTTACTCAATCTTACCCTTCTCTCTCTCTAGTTCCCCTTATACTTTTCGGCGACGTCACCGTCAAGCTGTTCTTCTCCACTATGGACCTGAGCGATCGTCGACGAACACATATTAATCAACAAAAACCCTATAAACAGTACAAAAATTGACCTCCCAAACCCATTTTGGAATTCTAAAACAAGATCAAGAATCAAAACTCTCTATCCTGAAATCATCAAAAAGAGAAGCGTATGTGTTGATTCGATTTTCTTTATGCGACAGTAAATATACAT
>JAOTRH010000010.1:11960698-11980547 GCA_034768845.1 Heliamphora exappendiculata | reverse complement strand
AGGTGCACTTCCTATGCTATTAATTTGAAATGTGGTTTACAATTCTAGTATGGAATTTATTTAGGCTTCGATTCTGAATCGTCTTGATTGTGTTCCATGGCAGGGAAAAAGGTGCTGCTATGGTGGCTAAACTTGGGAAGAAGTCAGAATTTGCTGCAGTCAACATTGATGATATGAAATCATTGGAAGCAGCATTACATGGTATTCCATCTATTGAGTTCAAACTTTCAATAAAATCGTGTTTTAACTTCCATGAGTAAAATTCCAAGACTTCTGTTGCTGCCTAGTGTTACTAGAAAACGCTAACAACCTAGCTATGTACATTTTGGGATGCTCGTTCCGAAATATGGTACACCTTCATTCCAAAATAGTGAATTTAGTATTCTAAAGCGTTCTCCCAAATTTTTCCTATTTATTTTTTTAATATTTTAGTATCAAAAAATCAGATGTAATAATATATTTTATATGGTGTTTATCTTATGGGAAAAGTACATTTTAATTTTGTAATTTATAGAAGTCTATGTATATCGTACCACAATTTAGGGCATGTAGCGTATTATATTTTTGTTCTCGTTACTCGTACTAGAACGGTCTGTGTTCTAGGTAACATACGTGCTGCCTATAGTTTTTAGGATTTTGAGATCTACAAGCTTTAAAAACTATTGTTGCTTTTTCTTTTTCGTCATAGTTGATTGGTCACTCCTATAGTAAATAATAGTGTAACGGCCCAAGTGGACTACTGACCCAATAACTTGAATAAAGAGTTTAACAATGCGGCCCAAAATACTTAAACCAAGTTACTAGTAGTAGTCCACAAGATATTTTCTATCTCCCACCAATGTGGGATAAAGGTATCACATTATTCTCCACTCAAATATGCAACGCTCTCGTTACATGGTCCAGGTTCTTCTCTTGGTTGGAATGTGGGTAGCAGCTCATTAGCGGACACAGAGCAGTTCATAAGCGTGCACAATGTATACTATCGGGGCCTTTATCCCTCTCTGGAGCCTCTATTCCTCTATTCACACCACTACGGAACCCGTTGTGGGAACCAGTGTTGGCTTTGATAGCATTTGTAATGATCTAAGTGGACCATTGACCCAATAACTTGAATAAAGAATCTAACAGTGCTGTCCAAAAACTTAAGCCAAGTTATTAGTAGTAACCTGTAAGTTTTTTTATAAACTAGACTTAGTTTCTATCTCCCACTGATGTGAGATGGTAGGGTCCATTGACCCAATAACTTTAATAAAGTGCCTAACAACGTGGTCCAAAAGTTTAAGGCTAAGTTATTAGTAGTAGTCCATAAGTTTCTTTATATACTAGATTTAGTTTCTATCTCCCACCGATGTGAGATGAAGTATCATATGGGACACTATTTATCACCTTTGAGCTTTTTGTGTTGGTGATCTATGCCAAATGATAAGACTCGAGATGGGGCTCAACCTTCAAATTCAATTTTTTTTCACAACTTCTTCAGACACAACATTAGTGCAACTCCCAGTGTCAACTACCAAATAATAAATATGGTCATTGCACTTCACCCTTGACGTAAAAAATTGGCCACGCTACAATATAAAAGTTGACAGGCACTATCAAGAAAATAACTGAACTAGGGTTTGATTTATATGTCTTTTGGGAAATTTGAGAATCAATTAGCTGATTATTCACTAAAAGTTTAGTAGTAAGGTGTTTTTTTCCATTGTCTGCAAGTTGGGCATAATTGATATCTATGCACCAACTTGAGGGGGAGTATTGAGTTATATTTATCTCTGAGAGGGGTATTTGTGTAATTGAGCTTATTTAAATGTAAATGCATTTGGGGGACAGTCCAAACCAAACCAAACCAAACTTATTCTTTGTTCCAAACAATTAGGGTTGGCTACATGAATCTTTTTATGCCATTTTACTATGTGAAGAGCCATATTTTCAATTAGTTTTAATATGTTCATATCTTTCTTTAATACAGCATCCTATGTCAATTTAGGTCTATCCCTCCTCCTAGTGTTTCCATTACGCATGATCTTGTCGCTTTTTTTAACTGCTGCATCAACTGGTGTATGTTGTATGTGTCCAAATCACCTTAGTTTTGTCTCCCATTCTCTTTCAACTACGTTGTTCTCTCTTTTCCTTTTCCTTGCTTTTCTTCTTCTCTAATTCTAACTAAAGACTTGACACACTTTTAGACCGTAACACGCCTTCAATAAAGGACACTAAACTCGCAATTGATGCCCTCGAAATGTACGTATTAGATACAAACTTATAAATTATAATTGCCGATAAAGATAGTCACGATGGCAACTGTGGGGTATATTATGGGGTTATCTCACCATTATTAGGTATCTGCAACCATGTCTTCATATCTTAAGCATTCCAAAGTCAGTGGGTATTTCCTCTGCAGATGTGGATCTGGTTGTTCATGCAGCGGGACCATTCCAACTGGCAAAGAGATGCACTGTGCTGGAAGCTGCTACACAGACCAAGGTGAGAAATAGGTAATTAGCATGGTTTTTGTTTCTCATTTTTCTTGATTGTCTGTCTACAGTAATTACTAGGAATCTATGTAACATTTCTTATGAAAGTGTACGATCTTAGTTTGAAGAATGTTTTTGTCTCCAAACAGACAGCATACATCGATGTATGTGATGATACAAGCTATGCACGTCGTGCCAAATCCTACAACAGTAAAGCACTCGCTGCAAATATTCCAGCCATAACAACTGGAGGAATCTGTCCTGGAGTGAGCAATGGTGCTAGTACACTCAGCCTTGTTCTACTTTACGCATTTTATTCAGCTTCCAGTGCGTAGACAAATTTAGAACTATAATAGAAGTATACAATATTCTATGATCAAAAGCAAAAAAACTGTTTTGACATAGTATACCATGCCGCAGAACAGAAACAACTGGTTTGATTTAAACAACTGGTCTTGTTGCGAGGCATTGATTTAAATAATGGTGTTGGCTCTGCCTGCCCCCCTGTTCCAATCAGTGTATTGCGCATCACGTCAGAATAACTGTTTTTTACGCATCCTCTGTCAATTTCTATAAACCTAAGCATACTTTATTTCAACTCTTTGGTGTTTCTAATGTTAATTTCTAGCAAACCTTTTGGTCCATTTTTATGTGGGTATCCCAAATTTTTGTGGCACAGTTAATTGTGTGTTTGACCTGACACAAACTTCCTCCTTTAGTCAATCTTACTAAACTTCAATATTACTATGGGTTTGGAATTCATGTGTAGTTCAGAAATGAAGACAGAATGTCTTAGTTATGTGGAAAATGAATATCTTCTTATGTCTGATACTATGCTTCCTTCATCTCTGAAACTTCAATTCTTCATACCATTTTTGCAGCAGTGATGGCAGCAGAGTTAGTTCGTGCTGCAAGAAGTGAAAGCAAGGGCGGGCCTGAGAGCCTAAGGTAATCATTTCCCTGCTACCCCTTCATGTTGATTCCAAGATTTACTTCTTTTTGGAGCTGTTTTTAATATGAAAAATTTATTTACACTTTTGCATTGTCATATTACTTTTAACATCAACACAGCAATTAATAAATGGGATTTTTAAATATAAAACCTATGATGTCACATGCTTTTATCATTTTCTATGCATAGGGGATTCTTATATTAAAAAGAAAAAAGGAAAAGAAAATTATTCTTTGTTGTAGTGGCATAACTTCAACTTCAACTTCCTACCATTCAGCCATCTACGCTTCGCCGTTCTTTTCTGTTTGGCTTGGAGCTATAAGTTTGACAGATATTTGTCTAGCTTATCTAATCACACGTTGAACAAGGTTCTTTTTTTATTTACTATATCGGAAAAGGCATCATAATCACAGTTTCTTTAGTATATTACAAGCTGCTGTAAAAAGCAAATAATGCAACAAATAAACCTGTTCTACTTTCTCGCTTTTCCTTTTGATATTTTTTTTAGGCTAATAGAACCTAGCCAAATGTTAGAATAACTTGAGGATAGGATGGAATTTAAGAGATGACAAGATGAATATGAAATTATTGGTTGCAAAAGTTCATATGGTTCATGGTTTTGATACATGGAAGTGTAGGAGGAGCAAATGACTCTGTTTCTTGGTTGATTGACTTCCCCTAGGATCAATAGATTGACTTCACTGATGGATTTTGGTATTTATGGGTCTTAAACATCTTTGCTGTCAGACGACTCAAACCTGTGACTTTACAAATTACTTTGGCACACATTTCATAATGCTTGCCTCTGTTTCTTAGAAAAGAATTAGTTGCTATGCTCTTTTCCTATTGTAACAACCCAAGTGAACAATTGATGCAATTAATTGAATAAAGAGCGTAACAACGTGCCCAAAATGTTTAAGCTTAAGTTATTAGTAGTACAAGTTTCTTTATATACTAGATTTAATTTTTATTTCCCACCAATGTGGGATGGGGTATCACACCTATCATGCTTTTCAGTTTTTCCCTTGGATAGTAGCTGCTTCTGCCTATTATTGCAGTTATCCCAACTTGTTTTGTTATATTTTTGCAGAAAGCAATAATCATCTCAACAAAAAGAGAGTGATTGTTGCCTATATACAACATCTCGTGTGTTGAAGCAAGTTCTAGGCTCTTTCTTCACACACTTCTATATTTGTCCTTCTTAGTCTTATTGTCGTTCTCTACCATACTATCCTCAACCATATCATTAACTTGTTGAACATTTTCTAATTTATTGACACTTAGCACCATATGTCATTAATTGCTTTACTGCTACCTTGTACGTCTGTTGTCTCTTCATAACTTGAGTTTCATTTGCTATTCCTATTCAATTTCTCAGACATAAGTGAAAGGACACATCTTCCCTTTCGTCACACAGCTTAGCTCCAAGTCAAAATCTTTGGCCATCTTCCATTCTTCCTCCCTTTTTCGTTCATTTTAGCGCAGGCCTTTTTCGGTTCATTCGGAATATCCTTTGTTCCCGGTATACTGATACTAGTGTATGAAGCTTTTCAATCTGGGACTTCTACTTTCAAAGGACTTGATTAAATGTAAATCCAACATGCTTGGCATCATTTTGATAGTTATCTTGAACTGGGACTGAAAGTAATAAACATTTTCTTTTTCTTATTTCTCTCTCAAAGAATTTAGCAACTTACATGCTGGTATTATGCCTCAGATTCTCCTACTACACAGCAGGCAGTGGTTGGTGGTGGCCCGGCAATGTTAGCAACTAGTTTTTTACTTGTGGGAGAGGAGGTTGTTACATATAGCAAAGGCTTGTTTCAAATGCATTGCTACAGCATTTTCTCGAAATTCAATCGCGAAAATATATAGTGTCATCATTCCGACGCGGGTAATGGAATGTTTTTTATCAGGACAAAAGATCAAGCTAAAACCTTACAGTGGAATGCTCAACGTCGACTTTGGGAAGGGGATTGGAAAAAGAGATGTTTATCTCATGTAAGTTTGTATGATAAAGGTTTAGAGAGTCAACAGTGAATTCCATTTTGGTGCATCAACTTAGTTCTTGCCTAGATGCTCAGATGGAAGGCTGATGGTACTTTTCCGTCAAAAAACTGTTTTAATAACAACATCGTTTCCAGGAATTTGCCTGAGGTGAGAAGTGCTCATGAGGTTCTAGGATTACCAACTGTTAGTGCTCGGTTTGGAACTGCAGCATTTTTCTGGAATTGGGGAATGGAAGTGCTGACTAATCTTCTTCCCATGGTATGCTTTTATATTCTGAAAATCAATTACTTTCCACTTGGCTACTACACATTGCTCTTTTTGCTTTGCTGCCTTGGTCCAATCCTTCAATTACTGCAAAATGGATTCAATGTTTACCCTTTTATTTCCTGATGTGGGACAATATGTCAATTGATTTCGATTTATGAAAAAACAGATTGGTTATTGCTCACTCATACAAGGCATACTGGTGGTAACATTTGATGGCTAGTGGTCAGTAGTACTTGGGGTTTAATAGTTAAGGTGCACCCAAGCTACAACATAACCGTAGTGTAGATAAAGATGGATGATTGTGATTGGGAAATGTGTTACAGTTTATGATAGGTAGAAACTCTCAAGGATAACACAATATATAAACAATGGTTGGGTACCTACTCTAAACCAGTTTCCACTTCTCAACCCTATCTAGAAGGCCTCCCATCCACATTCATCTTCTTCATTCAAGACCCAAAGCTAGCAGCCATCATTGAAGGAGATGACACATGTTTCACATAACGGAATTAATATATATATGTTTTCGTGCTCAAAAGCCCAACCAGATTTGTTTCCAATGTTTCTATGATCCTTAAACCCTACGAAACAATAAACCCAACTTATCTAATAGGTGCAATGATATTTCTAAAAGTTGGTTATTGAATTCAAGAGATAATTTTAGTTACTTATGATAGCGGCATGTATACTATATAGTTTGTCATTTCATTGGAGTGGATATAGAATAATTGTTAGTGCATTATGATTATTTTTGGGTTTTGCATGAGTCTTGTATGCTTGTAATTATAGCTACATCCTATGAAGTACGAACACTTCTATGAAAGAGGCATGTCGCATCGGACACCAACACTCTTTCGGCACTCACAAAAGCATATCTGACACTTTTTAAACGTGTCTTATTTAAGAAATTTAATATATAGCCTCTATTCTGGTGAAATGTCGTATTAAGAAAAGATATGACCTATTAAAACTAACTGAAGATATGACTCTTAACAGAGCAGACTAGTGTAAAAGAATTCTTGTAGTCGGTCTCAATTGATTGGGACAAAGACTTAGTTTGGTTTGGTTTGATATAAATTTCTAACGTATCCCAAACGTGTCATGTCCTGAATTTTTTACAAATTGACTTGTCGTCGTGTAAGTGTTGTGTCTGTATCGTATCGTGTGTTTGTGGCCATGCTACTTAGGCTACTTCTATTTGTGAAATTGGAACATAGCAAATGGTCCCGACTCTGACTCACCTCTCACTTGTACATAAGATTAATACACAATAAAACACTCTATGGCACCTCTCACACCTCACGCTAATCCACATGCATCGTTTGCACGCACACTTTTTCTTGCATCTCACTATTACATAAAATGGAGTCTTAGGCTCCTTATTTATAGGTTGTGCTCACTAACATAGGAAGTAGGTCTTGAACACTTGAGATATCTCCAAAAAAGGCAACAACTAAAATTCTACAAAGAGGAAAAAATCTTGAGGAAGAAGGTTCTGAAGAGAGTTAAGCATTGAGAAGGAGAAGATGAGAGAGTGAGAGAGAGATGGAGAGAAGATGATGATGGAGGAGCCAAAAACTGTTGGGGGGTTGATGTTGACTCTCTCACTTTCTCTCAACACCAACTCTATTGTAGTTTTGCTCTCATAGCAAGCCGAGTCAGTTTCAGAACTTAGTAAATTTCTGAGTAAATACATATGAAACTTGGTTCCTTGCCTTCATCTTTATTTCACCCAAAGACAACTTTCTTTTATGAAGGGGTAATGTGCCTCTATGTGCTTTTTCCTTGCATAGAATATTCGATGCTTGGCTTGATAGAGGATCCATACTCTTGAGCTCCTATAGACACCCCATGTTGACAAAGCCATGTCTTAGGCTTATTCGGACATATACAATGATGAAAACTATAGGAATCCTGATAGAGGAATGCGCTCAATCGATCATAAGTCCACGAACTCGACTAAAAAACTTAGAAATGCCCTTGAAAATAACATTGCAAAATGTCTTGAAAATAACATTGCAAAATGTTCATATTAGCCCTCCATATCTAACTTACCGATCGGTATCTTCCAAACCACCATTTCTCTATGGCTACTACCTCGCATCATTATGGTCACAACCAAGGTTTTAAATCGTGGTATCGGCCGGCATAACGGCTGCGGTCGCGTGTAGCGGGTATCGGGTGTATCGGTTAACCCGTAACAGGAATCGGGCGCTGCAGACATGAATTTTTTTCAAGTGCTAGTAAATGGTATAAAACTCATTGATACACATATTCTAGTTTTATTTACTACAAATTGAATGTTTGTAGTTGTTTTTAATTGCTATTTGGACACAAAAAACATATTTTGTGGAATTTATTGTTTTTAAAATAAAAAAAAAACGATATTATTGTATGGTAAAATAATTTTACTAAGTATCTATGAGATTATAAATACTAATATAATTGATAATCTTTGATAACAAAGATAAGCGAAAAAATAATATTGATTGTGATAGTGTCATGCATGATACATGCTTTAAACCTCTAATATAGTTATATACTAACAAATAACAATTCAGCATTTTAACATGTTACTATTACTAACAAGATATTATTTTAAAAATCACATGCTAATATTCATTTAGTTTTTATTTAAGGAAAATAATACACCTCTCACATTCAAAAAGAATGGCGTGGCTTATAAATTTCAGGATCATCATCATCATCATCATAAACTTGCTGGCGTGGTTGCCGTCTTTAGCGGTAGCTAGAGGTTCTACCTGTAGTATCCATCGTATTGTCACTACTTGAAGATTCAGGAGGTTGATAAGCATAACTATAAGGAATGGGCGGCCCAAATAATCCCGAATCATATTGTGACATATCATACTAAGGCTAATAAGTCATAGGTGGTTGATGATAAGCTACAGGAGGTGGATGGTAGTAGAGAAAGGGTGGCGGATGATAGTATAAAGGTTTAGGCCCTTAGGGTACATGGGATGTGGTCGTGGCCGTCGTGGGTAATGGTCAAGTTGTCCTCCAAATTCAAGCTCTCCAAATTGGTACATAACAGGATGATCATCATAGTTGTCACGTGCCTCACCTGATGATCGGCGTCTGCACCATCGGTAGTGCATCAAATGAGTATCATCTCCAATCTTCTCATCATCAAGAAAGCCATGCATCACAAGTTCTCCACGAAAAGTTGAATTGCCTCTATCGGTATCAGTATGTCTATATTCAGAGGGTTCACCTTCATGTTGCATATCACCAGCACTGCCTCCATCGGGGGATGAGTTGGTATCAGGATGACTGCTACTAAGTGGACTCAAATCACTGTCGCCACCACCTGATGCACATGTAGAAGTGCTATTTTGTTCAGTTGATGCTCGATTGGTTGCATCATCATGATCATTATCATTAAGGTTTTTCAATCAGAATTATTTTGCCCATCTAATGTTGATTGTTCTCTCTCTTGTAACCACGGAGCAAGTGGATCATCCTAAAAAATGTAGCAAGATTGATTGGATTAAAATGATCATCTATTTTCTTTTGACGACTCCTTGTAGCATGTCTGATTTTCAATCGCATGTTGTAGTACATATAGACAAGTTTGTTTAACTTCATATATTTCAACCGATTCCTTGTCTTAGTGTGGATGATACCGAAAGTATTTCAATTACGCTCACAATTAGAGGCCGATGTAGTTTAGCTCAACACTTTCACAACAATTTTTTGAAATTCAGGAGCAGATTTACCATAGTGGATTCACCATTCAGCTACATTAACTAAAATAAAAAAAATATGCATATTAGTAATAATAACAAACTGAAAAATATATAAGTTAATTTATATGGTGGATTACTGTTGCATAACTTTCATTATTATATTACCAGAATTTATATGATGCACGGCTCGTTGAGCAATTACCGTACCAAAAGAATCTTATTTATCTCGAAACTGCAAAATCTATTAATATTGGCGACAATGCGATTAGTGTTACTATCAAAATATCACTTACTATTATTATTTATTACTTGATTTAATATGATAATTGAATAATTAAGTTACTTGATTTATAGCTCTAATTTGATTGTTAATGCCAGGCTCCAACATTTGTATAACATTTTTGACACTGTTCATTACTTTCGTGTGGTTTGAAAGATGTTCTCCGTATTGAAATTGTGGATTGAAAAAATAGACTGTCAAATCAAATGATTCAAATATCAGTAACATTTCAATTTTTAATTAGTTGTTGTAAATATTGAAGTTAACTCACCAGCTGCATGCAAGTCGTGGTGCAGTTGAAAATTTTATTTTTTATCAATTATTTTTAAATAATCCTTATAATGTCGACAATTCTTTTGAATGGCGAGCTTTAACCTATCCATAGTTTCATAAATAAAACTCATGGTAGGTTTCTCATCGCTATTTACCAGTCGAAGTACCTTAATAAGGTGTTCTTGCACTTTTAAAATTTCATTTGCTTTAATCCAGAAGTCCTTATCCATCACCTTCTTTTGCACTTCACATCCTTTTCCATGTTTGTCCCTGTCCCATTTAGAATTTCTCCACTCATTAAAATGAAACATCTTTTGCAAACTAGCCTCGTGTTTGACAAGGCTTTCTAATGTAATGAAATTTGTAGCAAAGCGCATGATGGCAAGGCGTAGCAATTCCTTATCATTGGTAAATTTCTTCATTAAATTCACAAGCCGATTGTATTGGTATATGAAGCTGGTAATTTCTTTGGTTTCTTCTAACACATTTGTCACTATTTTTTTTGCCAATATCCTCTAATATGAGATCAATGCAATGAGCTGCACAAGCTGTCCAATACAGATGCGGTTTCTTCTCCTTAAGTTTTTTTCCTGCAAGCTTTAAAGCGGCTTCGTTATCCGTCACAACTTGTATCACATACTTTTCTCCAATCTCATCAATAGCTTTATCGAGTAGGCTCAAATAGTATTCTAATGCCCTGCTAGGCATATCTGTGACATCAATGGACTTGTGAAAAATTATTGCTCGATTGCTATAAACTAGAAAATTAATTATGTGTTTCCTAATAGGCCCTATTCATCAATCACACATTATTGTCACGTCTCTCTCCTCGAAACAGGCTTATGGCACTCAATCCACTTTTTGATTAACTTATACTCCCTAGGTAAGTAAACTTCAGTTATCTCATATGAAGTAGGGAGTTCTACATTTGGTCCCACTTCTTTGACAACATCCAACATTGGTTTAAACCAATGATTGAGAACTGCATTGGTTGAATGCCAACCATAGATAAGGAATTGATTAATTGCCCTGCCTAATTTTGTCTTCAAAGTCGTCATAACATTTGTAGGAAGTTTTTGTCATTTTTGTTTACCTCGATGTAACATCGGATCCATTGCAGCTAATCTCGATTCTAGTGTGTTTGGATGTACCCACTTCTGTCTGTCACTAGTACTACTACTTTCTCGAACACTAGCAGATCGACGCCCTAATCTTGGAAAACTTGATCCTCCTGTCGGACCTGTCCTACTACTTCCTGTATCATATCTCTGTCCAGAACGTGCTGCAAACATCTGTCTTTCCTCTCGTTCTCTATACTCTCACACTTTCTCGCCTTGCCATAATCATTTCGGGATCTTATCATCATTAGAAATATTAATACCTTCTATACAATATTCATCATCATCATCACCATCACCATACCGTAGTTAAGAAGCTTTAATTTGCTTAGCTAATTCTTCCATTTGCTTCTTGTCAATTTGTTTCTCCTTCTGGCATCAAAGGTGTCATTATTTTTTTTTTCTAATTTCTGTAGACACATTTGGGCACGGTTTAATTTGTCCTGTCTGATGAGTCAAGTGTTCTTTTAATCTAGTTATTCCTCTAGTAACCAATCTTTCACATAATTTGCAATATATTTTATGCCTGTTATTTGGCACTGGATCTGCAATGTTCCATCAAATATTGTTACTCGGCTTTGTCCCTGAGTTTCCACGTGGCATTGTAATTTTATTAATTCTGTATTAATATTTTATATATTAAATTAGCAAAATAAAATCCAAAAAAAGACATAATAATAATGTTATTTAATGATTTTTATATATCATAAACCAAGTTTTTAAAGTAATATTATAATACAAGAAACTACGATACTACATATAAATAATATAATAACAATATTAAAATTTTAATATTATTAAACTATTGTATAATATTAAAATATTATACTACATATTTTATAATCCAATTATACATAAATTGAAGAAAATATTATACTAAATTATACAAAATTTCATTATTACATACAATAATAATAAATTATAAGATGATAAATTGAAGAAAATAATAAAAAAAAACAAGATAAAGCTATAAATAAAAATTGTAATGAGAATTTAAATACTAATTAAAGTAATAAAAAAACTTATAAATTGAAAAAAAATAAGAAAGGCAAATCGATCAACACAAACAGACCTCTTCAATTAGCGGCAACACCCACACAATTAGCTAACTCCGCTGGCTACTCGAATTGGCGCACCACGACTCCAATCGTCGCAATCACCAGCTTCGAACACCACCGAAATCACCTAAATCCCAAATCGAACTCCATTTGAATCTCAAATCGCAACAGCGGCAACACCCAAATCGCAAATCAAACTTCAATTGAACTCCAACACACGATTAGCAATCCAAATCGATGCTAGAACCCTAGATTCGAAGAGCAAGATGAGTTTGAAAGAGAAGAAAGAAGTTCGAAAGAGGCAAAAAATGTTCGGGGAAGTAAAAAAGGCACAGAAGAGTTCGAAGAAGACAAAAGAAAAAGAAATAAGGTATGTTTTACTTCGTAGTTGTTATTGTGTCGGGGGGGCTGTATTGTCTGTAACGGCCGTTACAGACCGATACTATGCTGATACCTATTACGTAATGGGAGTAACGGTCGATACAGTTGCGATTTGTCGATACAATTGCGATTTGTTGTGCAGTCGATACTATGCAGTGAAACGGAATTGGCCCTTCAAGATACCGTTACGTAACGGCTGTTATGTAACGGCCGTTATTTAGATCCCTGGTCACAACATAAGCTTCACAGCTGAGCAGTCACTACCCTGCTTCTTGTTCTCGACGTCTTCAATGAATTTTTTAGTCGAGTTGTTTGTTTTTAGCATCCACCAGCTTTCTGTGAGGAGTAGAGGCAAACAATTTAGCACATTTGCACGGCCCTCAGGGGAAGTGTCCACAACCTTTACCTTGCTCTGCTACATCCATCCTCACGGTTGCGTCCTTAAACTCTTCCCAACCTAGCGCCTACCAACTTTTTTTTCCCTACACATGCAAGCATCGTTGTTGCGTTTGCCCCATTGATTCATGTCAATAGAACATTATGATAACGCCTCAGACACGTGCCAACGCACAAGAGGATGTGTCCAACCCACCAAAATCTATAAATAGAGACCTTTCCTCACTATTATAGGGACTCCTAAAGACAAGATCGATACGTCGTTACTCTGATAGTATAATTATATTGACAACTTGCATTCCTTGTGGTGGCTTTACGGACTGAGGAGGCCTCCATTTAGTAATTGGGTATTGCTTGACTTTGATTAGTTTTCGATGACGGGTTTCAGGTAATCTTATTTATTTGATCAGACAATCACAATGATTCTTGCTTCCCTCTTCTGGAATATGGTTATTAGAAGCATGCCTTAATATTTTCTTTCTTATAATGATTACCTACGCATTGTACTACTTATTATGATAGAATCCATGTCTTGGGCCAAAGTAATGATTTTAAAGAATTCCATGCTAATATGTGGAGTGTTACCATGATTAGGCTCTCCATTATATACTTGCATGTGATTCTGGAATCATCTTCTGATGTGTTTTCTGTTAATGAATATTCTGTTTGTGTGTTAATGCTCACAGTTTAAGCAAATATATTGGCAACAACCTTTGAATATGTCGGCCACTTCTTGTGTTTTACCAAAAATGTCATCCACCAGTTTGTTTATTGCGATAACACAACATATGCAGCAGCCTCAAGATCTTTTTCTGTCGGTCGCAGCCTAAGTAATTTAAAGAATAGCGGCCGCAACACTATTTTTTCCAGCAGTGAGTTCCACCTTAATTAAACCTTTCTGTTCATTTCAGACATAGATTTCTTGCTTCGAAGCATGTTTCTCTTGAAAGCTAGCGATTCCAACTATACGACCTTTGTTTTATGTTCATGCAAACTATTTTTGGTTCACCTTTTTAAGGCTCACAGTTGCATTTGGGCTTCATCCAGTTAGAGGGCCCTTACAATTCTAAACACAATCTGGAATTCACAGTAATGGTCACTGCTCAAAATTAAAGATGAAGGTCATGTGTTCTAGAGACTAAGCATCGACATAATACCGTTGTTTTGAAAAGGGAGAGAAACTACCACCTCGCTATATCGGACCGTTTGAGGCTTTGAATCGGATAAGAAGGATGACTTATCGACTAATGCTAGATCCGCGATTCACTAGGGTTCCCCACATGCTTTCACATATCTTGAAACAACTAAAGATCAAATCATTATGCGTATCTTAGTGGTCATTTCTTTTAGTGGTCTTTCTTTTTGGCTGACCGCCGTTCCTGGCTGACCGTCGTTCCTGTTCTATTGATCAGAAACATCCAACGTCACGCCGGTTTAGAATTCAATTCTAAGAGCTAAGGCTCCCCTTTTCCCCTTCCCTTTTCTTTGCCCCTTGGCCGTGTGGGGGCCACACTTCAAAAATCGTTCATTTTCGTGCGCCATAATAATTTTATGCATTTTTGTGCAAATTTGTGACATGCCTATATAATTGTACATTTTTGTGCAAAAATTGGTTGCCCGCCCAAAATCACTTGTTTTTGTGCAGCATGAACACACATTCTAATTGGATGCAATAATTTCTTATCATTTGCTTTCCTGCATTTTGATATCTTTTCCTAGCTTTTCAAATAATATTGGATTTGTAATACTGTTTGCCTTATCAAAGGCTGCATCCATACACCTTGTATTAGGTCGCCCAAAGATCTTCGTAGTTGTGCTCTAATGTTTCTTAAACTTTTTGGCATGGTCTGAGATCCTTCGGGGTCTCATGGTGTATGTTTATTCTCCCTAGACCTTTTATCTGAAGTGTAGAGTTTTGCTTCACTAACCCCCAACTGAGGTATTCGTTCGTATAATCTTAAAAGTCATTTATCCTTATTGTGTCCACTCCCCCAGCTTCTCTTACAACTTACTTTTCAGATCTTTAAAATCTTGTAGCACCACTTCTAGTGATGTCTATCAAGGGTTTCATCAAACAAGATGTTCCTTGATATATAATGGCGACCTTTAGGACCGCAACATCTCCATCCTTTCCTCTCACTATCCTAAATCACAAAGATGCAACAGATTGCCTTCTTATTATACCTGCTATGCAAGTGCTTAGGTTACAAACACATATTGTACATATTTGAATACTCAAAAGTGAATAATGCGCGTTTAATGTTCCATAACTTCTACAAGGGTTGATACGAATCCTAACCTCGCACGAGCCTATTAATCACGTGAGTTGCCATTTTGATGCATTCTACCTAAAATAAGTTGGACACATTATTAGCATACAACACACATTATTAGCATACACCATGCTTCGACAAATCTTTGCTAGATGTTTGCTCCTTTCAACCACTTACAGTTGTGGAATACCTCGGCAACCAGGGCAATTACGCAAGACTAAGGCACACCAAAACAATGTAGGACAATAACTGTCACACAAAATTGAGCCTAAGACTCATTTATGGGTCATGCTCACCGACCTAGGAAGTCAGTTTCAAACACTCGAGAGTTCTCCATTAGAGGAAACAACAAAAACTTCTAGAAAGAGGAAAGATATGGAGAAGGAATGGTCTAGAGAGAGTGAGGCAGTGAGAAGAAAAAGATTGATTAGAGACAAAAAGAATGATATGATGATGCACGGGCTCGGTAGATTCCAGTGAGTCCTTTGGTGACTCTCACAAATTATAATTTGTACTACAAAATAGAAATTGTTATCCATCTGCAAGAAATAAAGTGTTTATGACAAATGAGAAGAAGTTTTTCAGTGATTTATACTTTATCATTATGGCTAAACAAGAAATGCATAAATTAATGCTTCTAGCTCAATTATATAGGCCTGTGTAATTCTGGGCATGTCTTGCAGGATTTTCTAAGAGACGGGCAAAGTTCAAAAGTTGGTTCAACTATTTGATCCAACGGTCCAAGCAGTTGATAGGATTGTTGGAGAGAATGTTTCAATGAGGGTATGATGCTACGTAAGTGCTTAAATGAATCGATTGAGTTCCTTTGTCATTGATGGGGGTTGCTAAGGAAGACCTTCCTTTTTGTGAACAATAATATATTACATCAGAAAATATGTCACTTCCAATCTTCATTTTCTTATGGACAGGTTGATTTGGAGTGTTCAGATGGGCGAAATACGGTAGCTATATTTACTCACAGAAGACTCTCAAAGTAAGTTCCTACATCTAGAGTTTTCTTGCACTTAGGCCTCAGAAACCTTTAGCTTTTATGCTTTTTATTTTTTTTGGCCAAAAAAAATAATTTAGGTCGGTAGACATCTGGAGTTTTCTTCCACTTAGGCCTCAGAAACCTTTAGCTTTTATGCTTTTTAATTTTTTTGGCAAAAAATTCTTTTTTAGGTCGGTTGGCAACTTAGCTTTCTTAGTTGGTTTTAGAAGACTTTTATTTAGCACACTTTTTGGCTTTTCAACCTTTTTGTTTCAAAATGAAGTCATTGCCCTTCACAAATAAGCATTGGAATTGGCCTGTAATTTGCAAGGGCAATTACGTCTTTTCATACATGAATTAGTATTTGTAGAGAGAGAAAAATAGGCTTTTGACTTTTTGATTGAGGCAAACGAACTTGTTGACTTTTAAAAAACAATTAGTCAAAAAACCAAAAAGTTTGGCTTACCAAACGAGGCCTTAGTCGGTGGAAACCTCCATCATCTTTTTATTCCTTTGTTGCTTGACTTATTCTCGCTGTGCTAATTGATTTGATGATCTGTCGAAGACTGTTGGGTGTATATCTTGTATTTTGCAGACTTATATAATTAGAATTTTATTTACATGTATTTGGACTGGATTAAAGTTATGAATCTATAAGAAGTGTAATATGTATAGAATTTTATAATTAATGAGGACTAAGGTTTAGAGTTTGCCTATAAAAAGATCTTATAATTCTAGGTATTGTATAGAAAGTAATTAAAGGGAGTAGAGATGTAGGGGAAGGTAAAAAAATACTTGGAGCACCGAGGTCACATTTGAGCTCGAAAACGAGGTTTGTTTCGAGACTCGGGTTGTAGGTATCGAGTTTTGGGGTATTATTGGTCTCATGATTATACACTCTACGGGTATAGTGGATTATCTCTCTCAACCGTGGATGTAGTCAGGTTCTACCAAACTACGCAAATTTTTATGTGAATTTTTTTTTTGGTGTGCGCATGGTTGTGTTTCTGTTTGCATTCGAAGATTGGTGTTTAAATCCTTACAAGTATCAGAAATGATGGGTAATGATTCAAAGCTGCGGTGGAAAATTGGAGCACAAATATATTTTTGATCTTAGTTCGTACAGATCAAAGAATATTTATTTTGCATAGAAAAAAATAAAAAAAATAGAGGGCGGTTTGGTATGGTGTACAAGACAAAAGGCGATGCATCGGATAATCAATATTAGTTGCATGAGGAATCAAATCAGACAACGATTTTCTAATTTGATAGATAATTGACAACCATTACACCTCGGCAAATAGGTAGAGTGACAGCGGACACCTCAACAAATAGGTATCATTTATCTCGGTGTAGAGATGTGGGCTTTACTAGTTTGAGAGTGCTGGATCGACAACAACGGCAGAATCAACGTCGGCACTGGTTATCTTCATGGTAGTTTGCAGAATTCAAGCCAATTAGTAGATTATGAAATGTGTCTTGTATTATGTGGACTTATATAATTAGGATTTTGTTTACATATATTTGGGCTGGGTTAGAATCATAAAGAGTATAAAGAGTCTAATACGCATCTTGGTGTAGAGGTGTGGGCTATACTAGTTTGAGTGTGCTGGATCGACAATAACGGTAGAATCGACGTCGGCACCGGTTATCTTCATGGTAGTTTGCAGAATTCAAGGTAAGGTAGAAATTATTAGATGTGTCTTGTATTATGTGGACTCATATAATTAGGATTTTGTTTACATATATTTGGGCTGGGATATAATCATAAATCCATAAATAGTCTAATATGTCTAGGGCTTAATAATTATATGAGATTAGGGTTTTTAGGGTTTAATTATAAATAGGGATCTTATAATTCTAGTTATAGTGTGGAGAGTTGAATCAAAGTAATAGAGATGTATGGAGAGAGAAAAAACTAGAGGCATCGGGATGACGCTTGAGTGAGGAAATGTGATTTGTTTCAATGCTCGGGTTGTGGGTGTCGAGTTTTGAGGTATTTTTGGTCTCATGATTGTACACTCTCTAATTATAATGAATTATGTTTCTCACCCATGGACGTAGATTTTGTTGTGCCGAACTACGTAAATTCTTGTGTCATTTTTCTCTTTGGTGTGCGCATGATTGTGATTCTGTTTGCGTTAGGAGATTGGTGACTAAATCTCAACAAGTGGTATCAAAGCCGATGGTTGACTATTCAAAGCCGCGGTGGGAGATCAGAGCACATATATATTTTTTATATCGGTTCGTATAAATTAAAAAATATTTATTTGCATAGTAATTGAAGAAAAAAAGAGGCGACAACTTGATATGGCGTGCAAGGAAAAAGGCGATGCATTGGACAATCAAGATTAATTGCGGGTGGAGTCAAATCAGACGGCGATTTCCTGATTCGACAAATGTTTGGTAACCAATACACTTCAACGAATAGGTAGAGTGACGGTGAACACTTTGACGAATATGTGTCGAACATCTTAGTGTAGAGGTGTGGG
Organism: Heliamphora exappendiculata; assembly: GCA_034768845.1. Taxonomy (NCBI): domain Eukaryota; kingdom Viridiplantae; phylum Streptophyta; class Magnoliopsida; order Ericales; family Sarraceniaceae; genus Heliamphora; species Heliamphora exappendiculata. The sequence continues at coordinate 11,961,872 of JAOTRH010000010.1, read as the reverse complement.
TCATGTTGGTTTAAGTGGGACGGATTGATGACGACAACAAAATCGATATCGTTTATGGTTATCTTCAAGGTGGTTCGTAGAATTGAAACTAAAGTGGAGATTGTTGGGTGCGTCTTGTATTTTGCGGACTCATATAATTAGGATTTTATTTACATGTATTTGGGCTGGGTTAGAGTTATGAATCAATAAGAATTCTAATATGCATAGAGTTTTGTAAATATATAGGGATTAGAGTTTTAAGGTTTGCCTATAAATAGGAACCTATAATTCTAATTGTCGTGTAGAGAGTGAATCAAAGAAGAAGAGATGTAGGGAGACAGAAAAAATATCGGGAGCATTAGGGTCACCTTTGAGTGAGAAAATGGGATTTGTTTTAAGGCTCGAGTTGTGAGTATCGAGTTTTAAAGTATTTTTGGTCTCATGGTTGCACATTCTATGGTTATAAGGGATTATCTCTCCCACTCGTAGATGTAAGTAAGTTGTGCCAAATTACGTAAATCTTTGTGTGAATTTTCTCATTGGTATATGCATGATTGTCTTTCCGTTTGTATTCAGGGATTGGTGTTTAAACCTTAACAACTAGTATCAGAGTCGACAGTTAACAATTCAAAATTGCGGTGGGAGATTAGAGAATTATAAGATCCCTGTTCAGGGGGCGAAGGCATGGCAGGCCCAGGGGCCTGTTGACCCCTTTGGATTTTTAAATTTTGTTATTATTATCTTTGATTTTGTAATAATTACTTACAAAATATGCCCTGAATTATATTATTGCCCTATGTAGTCGCACTTGTTGCCTTGCTGGTATGCCCCATAGCCAGCTCTCTCATAATCAAACTTGGTTTATCACTTTATCTCATTATGTCATTATCTATTTATTGTTGGCTGTTGAGTGTTGAACAGCCAAGCCACTGGCCCACTATTGTACTTGTCTGTTTCATGTTTGTTTTAGTTTAATTGTTTTGTCTTTTAATCGATAGATAAGATAATATATTATGAATTTATGGGGTCATTGATTTGTGATTTTGTTGTTTGACAAACTTGGACAAATTTTAAGAAGGTTTAATCCTTCTTGGTTTGATGAGTTTAGTAGTTAGTTGGAATATAGCATTGCAAAAGATGTAGCATATTGTCTTTGTTGTTATCTTTTTAAACTCGAGTTAAAAGACCAAACAGG
>JAOTRH010000010.1:11943250-11960598 GCA_034768845.1 Heliamphora exappendiculata | reverse complement strand
AAATAACAAATATTAAATATATGCAAATCAATAATTATTTCAGGATTAAGAGGATAAGCACTATTCATAATAACATTTGGGTGTGAATTAATTTATATACTTAGTATAAAATTAATTACTCCAAATTTTTCGTTCAATACATATAAAGTATACTAGCACAAAGAATCAGGATAATAGATGACGCTATTATCTATTTCCCGTAACCAAGACAGGTCTACTAAAACTCTGTACTACAATCGTACCAATGATATGTCTATTTTCATCTAAACTGTGAACATAAAGCTTATATTCCGCAAGAACCTAAAATCTGATCTTCTGTGTACAAGCCGTACTCAACACATCAGATTAAATACTATACATAATATTGGGCATCCACGCATATAAAAGAAATGATACATATATATTACTCATAAAGATTCTCATAAAATAAAAAATTAATTTTATGAAAATAAAATTAAAAACTAAAAATATGATTTTCAGTATACCAATTCTAACAGATCGCACCCTCTAATGAATCAAAACAATGAATATTAAATATACGCAAATCTATAATTATTTCAGGATTAAGAGGATAAACAATATTCATAATAACCTTTGGGTGTGAATTAATTTATATAGTCAGTATAAAATTAATTACCCTAAAGGTTCCGTTCAATACACACAACGTGTACTGGCACAGAGAGTCAGAATAATAGACGACGCTATTATCTGTTTCCCGTAACCAAGACAGACTTACTAAAACTCTATGCCACACTCGTACCGATGGTATATCCATTTCCTTCTAAACTGTGAACATAAAACTTATATTCTGTAATAACCTAAAATCTGGTCTTATGTCTGTAAGCCATACTCTACACACCATATTAAATAGTATACAAAATACTGAACATTCACGCATAACAAAGAAATAATATACATACATTGCTCATAAAAATTCTTATAAAAATAAAAAATTAATTTTGTTAAAATAAAATTAAATATTAAAAATATAATTTTCAGTATACTAACCCTAACACCACCGAAATTATTATTTTTTGTTTAAACCACGACGCCCAACGGTCCCGACATCCAACCCAACATGCATTTCTAAGCTAGAACATGCATAAAACACACATAAACATGCTATTATAAAAAATAAGAAATGACACGATAAAACATTACAAAAATTAAAACAGGTCAAGGTCTCACGAGGTTTGCCTAACACTCCCATGGTAAACTACTTGAGCATGCACAAGTTTTATACTATTCATATTATGAAGTCAAGTTTCCATTCCACCAAATAACATTGAGTAAGTTCTCATTTCAACAAGTATAGCATACCAAGTCATGCTTCCCAAACCGTGTCATGCACCTTAGCACTCACGTATGTAAGACAAGACATAGGCCTTACAAGTCAAAATAGTAGTTGACATGAATATGCAATGCTACGGTTACACCCTGGATGTTACAACATTTCTTATAACTGTTTCTTGCACTTTTTTGTATGTTTTACTGCCACTACTTTCGAGGTTACTAGGCCATGAATTTTTTTTATTGAACCATAGGCATTGGTTATTTTGACAGGCGTTGGAGGTTACTCATACTTATATGAGCTACTATATATGGAGGGTGGGCATGATAACAAGTGAGTTTTATATAATTGCTTTTTTTTTTCAAATATATCTTCAGGTGCATGTATGAATTCGTCATTTCACTTATCAAAAAAAGGAAGGAATTGATCATTTCATGAAACCCAAGCCCTTATAAGTTTATTATACTAGTTCATTGCAGAGTAGAAAATCATGTTGCTTGTTGGATTAATAACTTCTTATGTGATGGAGACAAGGGTAATTCAATGGAGTGGAGAATCCATTTTCATGTTGATTGCTGGATTAAGGTCTTCTTTATGTGATGGAGACATAGCTAATTTAATGGAGTAGAAAAGCTACATGGCTTTCATATGTATCTATTGTTTAAAAGTTTCTATTCTTTCTAAATAATTTAACGGTGAAATAAGGATTTTTGTCTTTTTGATCGGTTATTATTTAATTCAAGTATAATTACCAATTAGGATGTAATAATTATATATTTTTTAATTAATTTGTTATTATTTAATTTGAGTATTTGAACAATTTATTGATATGTCACTACTAATTTTTTTTATACATTTTTTGTCTCTTATAATTTCAGTCGTCATTACAAGTTACTGAATAATTTTAAAAAAATAATAATAGTGCATTTAAGCACGAGTTATACTTAGTCTACATACAAGTATGATAGGATAATTTAATATTCATATGAAGCGAAAAACTTTCTAGTGTCATCAGCTTTATCGGTGTTGGATAATAAATTTGTAAATGCTTACAAAGAATTCTCGACCACTATCACCACAAATCACAATAATAATTGATTCAATGTAAGTCATGTACATCACTAAATCATGTTGTTAGTTACTGTTTCGGTAACATTTTTGTATTTTTTTTTTCGATTTTCATCTGTTTCAGATGAACAAAAACCCTAGATATTGAGAAAACATATATTAATCAAAACTAAAATAACTACAATGAAACCCTAAACCTGCAAAGAAGAAATAAAAAATTATTTTCTCAAATTTACAAACAATGCCTATTCTCACTGCCCTAAACTAGTCCCACTATCACTCATCCCACACCACGGAGTCTTAGCTCATCAACATATTCCACATATCCATGAGAGAGATGCATTGTCAGAAAGAGAATTACAACGGAGAAATTGAGCAGAGCATAGGAGAGGAGCTGAGTAACGCACGACGAAAAGAGGACCACAATCTAGCGAGAGAGAAACTCGGGAGAGAGGAAAATAAGAGAGAGAGAGAGAGAGAGAGAGAGAGAGAGAGAGAGAGAGCGAATGCACGTAGAAGTGGAAGGAGAGGGACCATGCGAGAGGGAGGGGATCTGGCTGTTGGGTTTTAATAAATGGACGGCTGAAATTGAATTTTAAAATCAAATAGCTGAAAACAATTTGAGGCATGATGACCCAATACTACTTTCGGGTATGGCAGCATGACCCCACATTCTTCCCCGGTGAAAAAGTCGTAGTATGCACCTTTTCACTACCCTTTCGTGTTCTCCAAATTGGGTCTGGGGTAGGTGAGCTTTGGTGGCTTTACCTATATTTCTTCGCTGCATTTTTTATTTCTCAAACGTTTAATAACCGCTCCTCCTCCCACCCACAGTAACCAATACTAGACAAGCACCAAGCAAAATGAGTTTGTACACGACGGCGATGGGAGCCATCACGGAGTACACGGGGCTGTCTCCGGCTGCGTTCTTCACAATCCTAGCCCTGATGGTGGTGGTGTACAAAATGGTGTGCGGGATGTTCGTAGCTGCCGAAGACTACGTCGCCGTCAAGAAGTCCAACTCCTACGCTCACCGGGAGCCCGTCCAGTTGGAAGATGTCACCGAGGAAGAACTCCGAGCCTATGACGGTTCAAACCCTGAAAAGCCCTTGTTGATGGCCATCAAAGGCCAGATCTATGACGTTTCTCGCTCCAGGTGTGTACTTCTTCATGAGGGGTCTCTCTTCTTTGTCTTCGTTACTTGTCTACTAAACTGTTTGACTGTCCTGTCTGATTCCCTAGAAAGTGGAAGAAAATTTGAACCCAACTTGGTGCGAAAACCTAACATTCCATTTTCATTTTTTTGTCTTTTTTTTCCTTTTTCTTTATTTTTTCTTTTGGTTCATAATCAAGATGTAATTACCTTACCCATTAAAGAAAAATATTGCCTCGTTTATTTGGCTTCATTTATTCTACTTGCAGTTTCTATGGGTTTTCTTGGCACCCAAATAATTTCAGGATCAGGGTTGTGGGTCTCTGCACTCCATAAGGGAAAATTATTAGATACTCTAGTACCATGTAGATAATGTTGCATGATACTTTTAACAAATAAATGATCGTAACCTACTTAATGTGAATTAGTATTTGTCTCTAACCATTTTACAATTGTGAGTGATTATATTCCTATTATAAAATTTGTCGCTACCATATTGAATGAGAGTATCATATAAATTTGCAACATGGTATTCCAAGAGCACCGAATAATTATTCCTCCAACAAGAGTGTGGCCAACTTGCTCTAACTCACTAATGCGCGCCAACTCAATCTGCCTAAAATGGTTTGGGTGACTTGGATTTAGCAGGTTAGGTAAAGAAAATAGGAAAGGCGAATTGATTGCGATTTATAATTTTTCAACGCTCTGACCCAACTAACTCAATTCACCAAGAGTGTATATATGTTTTAGTATCCTACGTACAAAAAATCATACTACACATTATATTTAAACTTAAGATACATTAGTCCAAAATCTAATCAATCTACAATCTCATGCTGAACTACTGTTGGAATTTATTGTTGATGAATGATAACTTTTTGTAAGGACTTATGTGAACTATTGGCCTAATAACTTAAATAAGAGCCTAACATAGTGGTCCAAAAACTTAAGACCAAGTTATTAGTAGTAGCTCATTTGTTTCATTATATACTAGAAATATTTTTTCTCCCACTGATGTGAGATGAGGTATCAGAATATTTTTTACTCAAATACACAATGCTCTCGTTGCGTGGCTCAAGTTCTTTCCTTGATTGGAATGTAAATACTAGCCTATTAGCAGATACAGAGCAAACCATTAACGTTTACAAAGTATACAAGCTCGAGGCCTTTACCATTTTTTGGAGTTCTTACTCCTCTATCCCCATCACCACAAAATCCTACATCGGAACCAGGATTAGTTTTGATACCATTTGTAATCACATAGGTGAACTACTAGCCTAATAACTTGAATTAGAATTTAACAATGCGTTTAAAAAATTTAAACCCAAGTTATTAGCAGTAGCTTACTTGTTTCATTATATATAAGCGGAAATACTATTCCTCATTAAACATGCTACCGAAATTTTTGACCGAAATATTAGTTTAAATATTTTTATGCTTTGATTATGGCAATTTTTTTTATATATTGTGTGTTTATAATATATTTTTATAGTAAAACCGTTGATTTTGTAATATTTATTAATTTTATTACTAACATAAAAAACTAAGTTAATTGAATATTTTTAACTACATGATTTGATTATTTTTGTTTATCATTGTTTTTTATAAAGGCCCTGTTTGGAAACTTTGCTTATTTACTTATTAGCAAATAAGTTAATTTGCTAACAAGCCACTTCGTTTCGATGGAGTTGCTTATTTTCATATTTGCTTATTTGGCTACCCAAACGAGTTTATTTGCTTATTTGCTTATTTGACTACCTAAACGAGCTTATTTGGCTTATAAGCCAGCTTATTTGCTTATTTAGCTACTCAAACGAACTTATTTGCTTATTTGGCTACCCAAACGAGCTTATTTGCTTATTTGCTTATTTATTTTTGGCTTATTTGGCTACCCAAACGACGTGACTTATTTTTTAACTTATAAACGAATAAGCAAATAAACAACTTTGCCCAAACGGGGTCAAAATTATATTACCATTCATTTATATTTCAACAAATGTGATCTACTTACAAAGCTATTAATATCTAATTAATTTAATTTTTTATAAAAATATTCTACTTAATAAATATTACATAATAAATAGTTTTGATCATAAAAATATATGAAAAAAATACCGAAATAATAAATTAATTATATTCAAAGTAAAAAATACTGAGAACATTCTAAATGTGAAAAATACTGAGAACATTTTTAGTGTTAACAATTTTGAGAATGTTCTCACTGGTGCATGTGTAAGAACATTCTCACTGGTATTCTTTCTTGTCTCCTCTCTTCCTCGACAACCGCCGCCTCCCACCACCACCACCACCACCGGCAGATATTCTTAATTTTTGCGCTTACCTTCTCTGTTATCTGGTTGAGAGAGAGAGAGAGAAACTAGTTAGAAAGAAGAAAACAAGAGACAGAAATAGATAGAATTTAGGGTACAAACAATGGCTGCATCATCATGTCTTTTTATCAAGATTTTCGCGCTCTACTTCATCGCCACTCTGATCATCTCCTCATCGCTGCCGCACGCCGCCGCGAGTCGAGACCACGAGCATCAGCAGCGGCATCTCTTGGGGTGGATACCATCGAGATCCTGCTGCTGGGGGACCATCATCGACTGCCTTGCCGGCGACAAGGAGTTCGGGCTCGATTCAGAAGAGTTCCGTACTCACATGTTTTGGTAAGTTTTTTCAGTCATAATTTTTAGGATGTCTAGCATCCCTCATATATCAGATATATTTTTCATCTCGTACTGATGTGGGATGGGATATCACAATTCTAATTTGTTAGAATTTTGTACTACGAATTTTAAACTGCTATAGCACTTCTTTTGTTATACTATTATAGATGAATATTTGGATAGATGTGTTTTCAGTTATGCTTATTGAAATTTATGCTTGTTAAAAGTTTGGAATTTGGTGGAATATGCTATGCTTGTGAAAGTCTGAAATGCGTTATCGTAAAATATGCTTCCTAAAAATTTATAAGTTTAGTGAGTTCTTTAATTCTATTTTTTTAATTTTTTAACTTACCAAACCGTATGGTTGAAACCACAATCAAGTAATCAACCAATTTGTCGATTTTTGAGATAAGCAGGTTAGCGACAAATTGAAAAAGCCTCCACCCATTAAGGGTGGGTTAAGTAAGAATTTTTTTCCAACCCTACCCAACTCATGCACATCCCTACTCTCCAACCTTGAATAGAATGTAACAGACATTTTTGGAAATAAATTTGAGGATTATTTCTGGTGTCTAGAGATGCTTGGCAACATTTCTGAACCCTTCAGGTTTTGGGTAGTCTGCTGGCTTATACAGCAAACATTTTGTTCCATGAAATTTGATGCCACTGATTTTCGATAGTTTAGTAGCTGGTGCTAAATATGGTTATTTTATTCAACTATCCTGCTCTGCTTTAGTGGCTAAGTTTTAGTTAAACAAGAAAGAAAAAGAAGCGAAGTTTTAATAATTTATATTTTGGATTTCTCTATTACTTGACTGCTCTGTGTGGGAGTAATATTTTCTGATGTTCTTTTTCATTTTACCCTTCTTTTTGTCTTAAGTAAATTTTTGAGAGTTTATACAAATGTAGGAAATTTTTCCTTCTTTTTTTTCCTTTTTTTCATGGGGAGGGGGGGAACGTGGGTTTGGTTGGATAAGAGAAATCTCACTAGTGTTTTTGGAAACACTCAACAATCAATCTCGAGCAATCATCCTACTTACAAATGATTTTAATAATAAAACGCTGTTTTCAAAGTATGTTCCTATTATGGCAATCCTATATAGATTGTCACGATGCTACCATGCCTATTGTGGGTGCAATGAGATTTTATCATTTATCCCACTCACATTGGACCAAATTTTTGTCCAATAAGGACCTAACATCTACATGACACATTACACACTCTCTCTCTCCCAGTCAACTTCACTTCCTTCTTTTCTAGTTGTTATTGCCTGCCCAATCTTCGAAAGCTATGTTGTCTCCCCCATATACCAAGTATGATATGCTGAACCCAAGTTAGAGGTCTGAAAGACGGTCCAAAACTTATATATGTGAGCTATAAGCTGGAAGGCAATCCAAAGCTTAAATATTTGCTACTGGTACGAGTTACTGGATTTTTCTGTTTGTTGCTTTTCTCTTCCTTCTCAAGCCACACTCTTTTGCCATCCTAACTTTGTAATGTTAGCCATTTTCTCGAAACAATGTAACCAAACTATCATGGAACTCTGTCTATTTAATTTTGTTAGTATATATTTGTATTTTTTTGTATAATAGATATTGTTTTGGTAGACCAACTTATGCTTGTTGACATGGAAGGTTTTTAAAATATAAAACAAACAAGTCAAAGTGATTTGCAAGCAAAAATGCTGGTAAGTTGTGCAAAATTCTTTTAAAGTTATTTTCTCTTACATATTCCTTTTCTTAATTACAATTCTTTACTTACTTGTTCTCGTTATGTTTAATTTTTATTATAATTTCTATAATTACATATAGAATGTTGCAAATGAAATTTATAAAAAAGTGCTATATGAATAAAGTGAGACTTTTTTTTTTAATTTTGTAACAGGTTACTTGGTGGAAGATGGCATTGTTCGTTTGAAGTAATCAAGTTATTTTACTGAGTGACGTAGTGATAAGTTTGTAATTGATTTAACATTTGTAATGTTTTTAATTTTTTCGGTATTAGTGGATAATATTTATGATTTTATATTCTTGATGAATGCGATTCATTGTAATTTATTTGTCGGATGTTATTTATGAATTGTCAATAGTTTGTTCTAGAGGGACTTTTATGATGCAATAATAAGTATTACGTATCGTTTTGAATATATATAAATTTATTTGTATATGGATCACAGGTTTAGTTCATGAATTGATAATTATTTTTATTAGTTAGTGCTTTTTTTAATGGAGTTATGAATAATAATAATATTAATAATAATTATCGTTGTCAATTTTTTTTCGACCAAAATATTATATTATGGAAAATGACTTTTGGCGACTAAATGATTAAGTCGGCAAAACACTTTTTCCGACCAAATAGTTTTGTCGGTGAAAAGCATTTAAAAAATTTAAAGGTTTTTGCCGACGACACTATTTTGGTCGCCAAAACACCTTTGCCGACCAAATGGGCATGTCCGCTAAATGCATTCAAAAAACTTTAAGGTTTTTGCCGACGACACTATTTTGGTCGCCAAAACACCTTTGCCGACCAAATGGGCATGTCGGCTAAATGCATTCAAAAAACTTAAAGGTTTTTGCCGACGACACTATTTTGGTCGCCAAAACACCTTTGCTGACCAAATTGTTTGGTCGGCGAAGGTCCCTGCACTTTTGCCTACTGAAGAATTGGTTGCCAATGCCTCTTCTTTACCGACCAAAATGTTTTCGCGACAAATCATGTTCGTCGGCAAAAGTACATACTGCCGACTACAGTATTGGTCGGGAAAGCTCCGAGATCTTTGGCGACCACCGTGATTTTGGTTGGCGACAGTGCTTTGCCGACGAAATGGTGACCAAAAATTTTGGTCGGCAAAGATTTTTGGCGACCCAAAAATGACTTTTGCCGACGAAAATTTTGATTGGCAAAAGTGTATTTTCTTGTAGTGCCAGCAGAGTTCTTAAATCTTAACTCGATCTTCAACTTGTTGTTTGATTATGCTCCCTTTAGTTCTTGACTTTGTTTTTAGAAATTGTTTGATTATACCAGTGTTTGCATCATGTTTAGCATCTGTGCATTTGCTCTAAGAACTACGTTTGCCGATGACACTATTTTGGTTGCCAAAACACCTTTGCCAACTAAATGATTTGGTCGACGAAGGTCCCTGCACTTTGCCGACTGAAGAATTGGTTGCCAATGCCTCTTCTTTACCGACCAAAGTGCTTTAGCGACAAATCATGTTCGTCGGCAAAAGTATATATTGCCGACTACAGTATTGGTTGGAAAAACTACGAGATCTTTGGTGACCACCGTGATTTTGGTCGGCGAAGGTCTTTGCCGACGACAATGGCGACCAAAAACTTTGGTCAGCAAAGATTTTTGGCGACCAAAAATGACTTTTGCCGATGAAAAATTTGGTCGGCAAAAGTGTATTTTCTTGTAGTGCCATAAGAGTTCTTAGATCTTAATTCGATCTTTGACTTGTTGTTTGTTTGTACTCCTTTTAGTTCTTTACTTAGTTTTTGGAAAGTGTTTGAACATACCAGTGTTTGCATCATGTTTAGCATCTGTGCATTTGTTCCAAGAACTACGTTTTGGTCTGACCCCTAGCAAAGAGGTACGTAGGCAGATTGATGAGAATTCGAGTACGACCAACATCATATGCATGCTTGTGTGTTTATGGCTTAAGATTGACGGCTTAGTCAAATGGATGTTGTCTCTGAATCTTTGATATAACTTGCATCACGCGTTGCTATACAAGTTATATTAAAGAAGGACAATTGTAGACACCCCAATTTGACCCCGTCAATCTTAGATTGATTCGGGTGAATCCAATGATGAAAGCAAATGGGATGGTGTTCTTGAAACGATCTTTGAGAAGTAATCCAAGCTCACTAATTGAACCAATGATCAAAACCTTCAAACCAGTGGAATCATTTTGAACTGCTAACTTTTGAATCTTGGGTTCGCCAACTCCATTGTGGCGACCTCCACAAGAACCTCTTGGAAACCCTAGAAAATGTGACGACTGCTGCAATAGAACCATGGGGCCGCCAACTTCAATGTGGTGACCACCATAAGAAACCCTTGGAAGCTTGATTTTTGTAGCGACCGCCCACTCTATATATGGCGACCACCATCTCCAAATGGATTTACGTGTCCCAAAACGTGTCAACATTTCATTGGTTGAAGAACTCAATAAATACCGTACCCCTAGTACGTTTTCGGAGGAGAATTCTGATATCTGAGCTCTAACGAGTCAAGAGACGAGAGAATTCTAATACCGACACCCTACCAAAGTACTGAGAAACTGACTACCGATACTAAAACCCTGACTCTCTTACATTGGGCTGGGTCATTGATTGAGGATTGAACCGTTGAAGCACATCTCCCCAACTTAAAGCTTTGCCCGGGTTATAGAGATCTAGGTATTCTGTTTAGATCTTCGATCTTTCTATCTCCATTTTTTCTCTCTTGAAGTGATCAGATTATTTTCAATCATTTATTCCGTATACTTTATTAGAACTATTTGTGTAGTTAATTCAATTATTTTACTTTATTCAATTAGACCATAACTCTTGACTTATTTATAAACATGTTTAGATTAAGTTAAACTAGTTCAATTCATATTATAAATCAAATTTTTGCTTGTTTGCTTTATCTACATTACACGTTTGTACGTAACACAATAATTCATCAAATAGTGTAAACATAATTGGCAATTACAACTCATAATATCATAATTGTCATGATCAATACACTTACATGCATACATACGGTTGTAATTATCGATATTACACCCATATTTTATAATTTTTTAATTAAATAGTTGTTATATTACTATATAATAGTTGTTATTTACATTTGTTATCTTTTAATGATAGTTTAATTTTCTCTTTTAAATGCTAGTTTAATTTTCTTTTTAAAATGCTAATTTAATTCTCTTTTAATAGTATCTCTTTCATTTTATTTTCTACACCAAATTTTTTAATATTAGTTTAATTTTTCTTTCACAGTATTTCTTTTATTTTTCTTTTCTTCTTTTGTTCAATATTAAAATTCACAAATCTTTTAATGTTTACTTAGTTTTAGTTTTTACAACATTTATTTTATTTTTCTTTTTTATTGTCTAATTTTTTTTTATACAAAACCCATAGAATCCATGATAAATAATTTGATTCTTTTTAAAGTCAAAATTCTAATTAGCTTAATAGCCTTTTCTTTTATAACATTTTTTGTTTAATTTTCTTTTGTTTTTTTTAGTTAAATTTTTTAACATTTTTTTGTATGGATAAAAACAAAAACATAAAATTCTTGTTATTAGTTTTCTTTATTATTAAGCTTTTAATATAGGATTTTCATAAACTTTTTTTAGCTTAGCCTTTTTCTTAATAGAAATTGACCATGATAGATTATTTGATAATATGACATATTTAGTATGATAATTTTAGAGGATGTTTTGTTTATTTCATGTGAAAGCATGTTTAGATAAAACTTAAGTTATTATGATGATATTATTAACAAAATTCATGTTCATTTTTAGCATAATTCATGTTTTTAGTAACTTTTAACATGCATTTTTTTATTTGAATCATGCTAACTTAGATTATTTTGACAATATTTATGCGAGTTTGCTCCATATATTTTTTAGCTAAATATTGCATGACATAGGACTTAGTATTTTCTTTTCTTATTTACTTCGTTTTGACATTTTATATACATATACTATGTATTTTCTATATTTAATTTTGAATATTCTCTCATCATCTCTATTTTTTATGTTTGCATGCATTTGAGAAATCTAATTAAGAACCAATGATGATTAGTAGAAGCCGACGGTTGGACGAACGGGATATTTAACATCTTCCCCAATTCGGCCTCCCCTCAACCCTAAAGTCTCTACAGAAGGGGAGAACTTGGATGCTGAGAGTGACAAGGACGAGCCAATGTCAGCCCAGCCCTCACAACCTCATCACTACCACGCCAGCGTCCCTCCTTTCGTTCAGCAGTCATGTTCTTTCATTGAGCAGGCCTATCAAGCCTTGTATGACCGGATACAAGCTTTTGTGAACCAGATTGGGTCTCAATTTGATCGCATAGATGTAGTGCAAGCGGAGCAACTATAGGAGATCTCCTGTGCATGTGATATTTTAGTTTTCCCGTACTTAACTGCTTTACCACCTTATTATTGAATGCTTGAAACTAACACTTTTCAGGATAAGCAATTTCTTTAGCATCCGTTTGACAGGTGTAATTTTCTATCCCTTTTTACTTTGACATATTCTATTCGTCTTCATCCAATGAGAACATTGGCTAATTCAAGTTGGCATTAGGCGTTTAACTTGTTATTCATAAAAAAAAATATTTAAAAAGTCTATCTTTTTAATAAATTTAATTTTGCACTGTGAATTTTGTACTTCGAATAAATAAAGGCGAATAATTTTTGAGTTGCTACAATTTCTATGAAAAATAGGCCATGGACTTGTACACTCAACTTTTGTGCTAATTAATTGATTTTCATATTAATGAATATTGATAGTAAGAATAGCTTGAAAAATAATAAGGTGAAGACTTAACCTTTAGCGAACTTTGAGACAATCTTTCTTTTTTGAGGAATTTTTTCTACATTTATTCGCATTACAGTTTGTTTAGTGTGTAATCATGGCAGAGGGCGATCGAATGGAATGGCCTTATCTTAGAAAATTGGGGTTTGGTGATAAATGGGTTAAGTGGATGATGAGTTGTATAACGTCTCTGTGTTTTTCTATTCTAATTAATGGAAAAGGGGAGAGATTTTCACTCAACAAAGAGGAATCCCACGAGGAGACCCATGCTTCCCATACCTATTCTTGCTTTGTGCTGAAGGACTACACTACCTTATTGAAGATGCATGCGAATGAGAGGGGTTTACTACAAGGCTTTAGAATCGGAAGAACGGTTCAGTGGTGTCCCCACTTATTTTTTGTTGATGACTCTGTATTTTTTAGTAGTGCGACCAGAAAGGATTGCCAAACAATGGATGATATTTTGAAAAAATAGGAGAGGGGCTCGGGACAGCAAATCAATAGACAGAAATCAGCACTATTTTTCAGCCCTAATACTTCATTGGCAGATAAACAACTAATTTGTAGGATTTTGAGTATCCCAGCAGAAAATAGGAAAGGTAAGTATTTGGGCCTACCACCTGTCATTGGGAAAATTAAAAACCAGATGTCTTTAAATATGTAAATGACAAGATTTTCTCTAGAATAAAGGGATGGACAAAGACTTTGCTAAACCAGGTAGGAAGGGAAGTCCTTTTAAAAGCCGTTTTGATGGCCATGCCAAATTATGTGATGCAATGCTTTCTATTGCCAAAAAACCTATGCAAGGAAATATTAATTCGGCAATTTGCAAATTCTGGTGGGGAGGCAAGGAGGGGAAAGATAAGATACATTTGGTGAAATGGGCAAACCTCAGTGACAGAAAAGAAAGAGGGGGGGCGAGGGGATTGGGATTTAGGGACCTCCATGCTTTTAGTCTAGCTTTCTTGGCTAAACAAGGTTGGAGACTAGTTTCAGGCCCCCCTCCCCTCTTTAAGAGGCTATTTTCAAGAAAAATACTTCCATCACAAATCCTTTTGGCAAGTTGATTGCCCTAATTATTTGTTGTGGGCGTAGCGTAGTATTGTTACAGGAAGAGGTATTTTGACTAGAGGGAGTCGGAGGATTGAAAATGGTGGCAAAGCTCATATATGGGAGGACCCATGGATTCCAAGACCGAATTCTTTCAAAATCCAAAGCGTAAGACCAGTGGGATGTAGCTTACTCAAAGTGAAAGTCCTGTTGCACAATGATGAAATAAAATGGAAAGAGGACATGATCAGGAAACTTTTTTTTGTACTGGGAGATGCGGAGATGATCCTGTCAATACCAATTAGCACACGCGGGAGTGAGGACAAATGGTTGTGGCACTTTACCATAAATGGAATTTTTTCTATCAAATCGGCATACCATGTAGCAAAAGAGGCAATCCATATGAAGGAACAGCACCGACTAGGCGAACCAAGTGACACAACAAAGAATCAAACCATGAGGAAGAGCTTGTGGCAGCTAAGTATAATGCCGAAGGTGAAACATTTTATATGGAGATGTTTCCATAATGCATTACCAGTGGTAGGGAACTTAATCACAAAGGGCTTGATGGTCGATCCATTGTGTTTAAGATGTGGGGAAAGCATCAAAACTATGGAACATATGCTTTTAAATGCAAGGAATCTGTATTTGTGTGGGCTATCTCTCCCCTTAGGCATCGACTCGGAGGTACAGGTACCGATCAATCCTGGTGGGAAAGATGGAAATTGCTGTAAACTTGCCGACCACTCAGAAAAACCGATTGAGATGATGGCGTTGGTTGCAATGTAAAGTTGGAGTATTTGGTAGACAATGAATAAATGGTTCTTCAAACAAGGTGCCACTCCTCCCCACATTATTGTAGGACGAGCATTTGAAACTCAGAATGAATATCTGCCGGTGACAAAGGAGAAGACACGCGTGAACACAAATTCAAACCAAGCCCCAAGGAGAATAAGATGGTGCCCACCAGGTTTCGGCCAAATCAAAATTAATGTGGATGCAGCCATAAACTCAACATCTCTTCGAGCTGGTCTGGGTATCATAGGAAGGAAGTCGTTGCCTGATTAATACCTTTGACATTCGTCTCCAAGCCGAGAGTTTTAGAAGCTATGACTGTAGGAGAAGCTTTAGAATAAGCCGGAAGCTGGGAAATTGATGACATTATTATTGAAGGTGATTCACTACAAGTGATTGATGCTTTGAAGAATAATGGGACAATATTCTCATATTGTGAAGTCATTATATATGACCGTGCCAATATACAATCTGAGTTTAGAGCATGTACTTTTCTCCTTAAATATTAGCTTATAATTTAAGTAAGTACATTTATAACTTTTTATTATAAATCAACAAATATAATTTTTACAGCTTGAAACAATAAATTTGTAATTCTAATAAACATTTAAAATTTTGTTTAAAGTCAGAATTATATCATTCTAACTATAGATTAAAAATTTATAATTTCAATTACACAAAATACTCTTTATAGGGTGCGTTTTTAGTAGAAGTTTTCTTATAAGTTTGAAGTATACCCTACCACAATGTACATGACTACTCGAACCACTGTTTTTATTTTTTTATTTTTCCTTTTTTTGTTAATCATTTTTCGGTATGATTTTTTTTTCTTTTTTTTTTTACACGGTTGAACAGAGCATTAAGCTCAAAATGTACACTACTACTCAAACCACTGTGATCCTACCTAGTCTGAGAAGCGTGCTGTGCATGATCCACTGTGCATTTTAAGTGTTTGATTTTTGAATATATTTTTATAATTGAATTCATTTATTATGTAAAGCTCGTTAAGTTCGTTATCCATAAAAAAAAATCAAGTTGATCTAATATTTGTAGCTATGTAATCGAATAAAATTTATCTACAAATAAATAACAGGTAATTATAATTTTAAGAACAAAACTGTTAAACAATTGTCTTTGATTACATATCTATAGATATTGGATCAATTTAATTTTTTTTTATAAATAACAAAATTACCAAACTCTACCTAATAAATAAATCCAATCATAAAAATATATTTAATAATCATGCACACTGCACAGCTCTACCAATAATGTTGGTGAAAGACTGAAAGTGCAATTTTAAACACAGCAAAGAACCAATGAAAAAAAAAAAGGAAAAAAAAAAAGTTGCACATGTTGTCATGTACCCACTAGCACAAATAATTAAAAGCTATGTGAAGAGACAGAAGGGCAGCAATACCCATAAAACAAAAGGCCAAAGCCCATATATTATTATATTTTAGTCTGAATGAAAGGTAGGACTGGAACTGAAAGTGAAAGAAGTGTTGGGGGTTACTACCCTGGTACCAATTTCAAATTGTGTCAGTCCCCCATGTGACTATGTGGCCCTCCTCCCTTCATGTCCAACTAAAAAACACACCATAAAATGAGACAAAAGAGTCCCCCTAAAGTAGACTTTAATCACAAAAAAGAACACTTTTCTTTTTCTCTCTCATTTTTGGCCCCCTCCTTCCTCCCCAACTTTTCTACTGCTTTTGAGTAATGATCCAGTGGATGACAGCATGTTGCAGTGCACTCCAATATCCTCAAATTTCAAATATATATTTTTAATTAAAAGGCTGTTCTAACTACCACCTTATCATTAATAATTAAACACACACTTGTCTAAGTTTAGACTCTTTAACAATCGGAGTTTAATTATCCACCAATTAGACGATGATTAGCATTTTCTTCAATTAAATTCGTCTATTATGTTATGTAAAACTCTGGAGCCATGTTCCTCACTTAACTAGCGAAAAAATAGAAAAAATTAATTTGTTTAACTATTTTTTCTCAAAATTATTCTTGCCATTCATTTATTTTTAAACAAATGTTATATAACTGTAGAGTTATCGATGTCCACTTAAACTAATTTTTTAGCATGAATAACTAATTAAACAAACTCTAAAAAATGAACAGAACATATATATATATATATACATATGGAAAACAAATTACTCAAAACTGCACAGCAATGTGTGACAACGCACAGAATTGGTGCTATGTAACATTGAAAACATTAAGGAGTGACAGAAGAACAGCTTTTCCAACCCCACTTTACTATTTCCACTGCTTACCCTTTTGGGGTTGCTTATCAGTATGGTAGTTATACTTGTGTTTCAGCCCCCATTAAACTTCATGTGTCTGCATTTCTGTGTACAAGCATCTCTATAATCAATCTATCATTTCTTTTTCTTTCTTTTTTTATTTGAAGTGATCTTTACCGTCTCATTTTATACAAATACACTTCTTCTTTTCTCTTCATTAGTCAGACTTATAGAAACACCCTTATGTAAATACACATTTTTTAGTCTTCACTAGGTAAAGTTATAAAAATGTCCTTGCATTTTATAGTTTTTGATTTACTTTGTGTATTTTATCACTTTTGATTTACTTTTCTCAAATGCATACAAGGGCATTCCTGTAACTCTAGCTAATGAGGGCAGAAAAAAGGAGTGCATGTGTAAAAGGGAAGTGTAAAAATTAATTGTTTTTTTTTTATCTTTTCTTTTCTGTTTCACCTCAGGAGTGGTAAACAAACCAAGGTAACCCAGGATTT
>JAOTRH010000010.1:11920750-11938250 GCA_034768845.1 Heliamphora exappendiculata | reverse complement strand
TATCGAAATTTTTTAATTTTTTAAATCGTCTTAATAATATGAACCTAAAAATTGAAAAAAAATTAATCAAAAGATGAAAAAAATCTACTAAAAATAAAAATGAGTAATATAAAATTTAACTTATTGACTTAATTTAGCTTATTTTTATCTTTTCTAAATTTTTTAATATTTTAATTAAAAGATTGTACTTCTTTGATTCGTTTTGCTGAAATAAGTCAAAAATTATAATAATTTGACTAAATGATAAAAAATATTCACTAAAAACAAAAATAAGTAAAATTTAATAAGCAAATAAGCCATTGTTCCAAACAAGATCAGAGTTTATTAACCGATTTTAGTGATATCAATACATTTTGTATAAATATATATACTTATTATTCATCCCTCAATAAGCAGTAGTTAATATTTTTTTAATTTAATAATATAGTAAAAATCTTCTTAGTGAAGTAATTTTGATACATTTTTATTGGTGGTATTTAGCAATTCTGAAACTAATAGTATGTAAATTGTAATTTTTAATAAAAATTGTGAGTATTTAGCAAAAATTATAATTTGTAGTTGAAATAAAAAAAATAACCAAAAATTATAACATAAATTATAAATGTTTGAAAAAACTTACAACTTATAATTAAAATTAGTAATAAAAAATTAAAAATAAAAAATAGTAATTTTACCAAACACTCCCATTTAATATATATGTGGTAATAGTAACCTACTTAGTGTACATAAAAATATTATTTGTTAAAAATATAACGTAATATCGATTATTTGATATTTTGAAAATCTATACTATTTTACAAAGAAAAAATATCTATCGGTTATTTGATATTTTGAAAATTTATACTATTTTACAAAGAAAAAATATCCATTTAGTGTTCTCTAATTTTGAAACAGTATAAATATTTTTTATTTTCTAAACTACTCCAACAATTACACCTCTCTCTCTCTCTTTCTAAAAAATCACATGTAATTGTCCGTTCACTCTCTCTTTCTCTATAAGATATTTATTTATTTTTTATTTAATTTTAAAATTATAATTACTTTATATTTGCACACGCATATGTGTGACAATCACTAGTATCTTATAATTGGCCATGTCAGAAAGTGAGAGAAATGTGAAAATTTAATAAAAATAATGTACTTCACTTGAAATAATTTTTTATTTGCTTATTTTTTTTAGTTTGTTTTTTATTATTTTCTCAAACTATTATATTTTTTGATTAATCTCGTTGAGACGATCTGAAAAAATAAAAAATAATTAAAATATACAAAAAGTTCAAAAAATACCGAAATAAGCCAATAAGTCAAATTTTATATTATTTATTTTCACCTTTAATGAATTTTTTATATTTTGATTTAGATTTTTTATTTTTGTATTTTATCTCATCGAGACAATTGAAAAAATAAAAAAATTTAGTCGAAAGATTTAAAAACAAAAACAAAAACAAAAAAAAATTAATTTTTAAAAATTTAGCCAAAATAAGGTCTTAATGCATAGAATAATGCATAAATATGTAAAAGTACAATATTTTTTAGTAACATGTATACATATGGTGAAATATATAATATTTTATGCATAGTACATGGTATTATTTGTGATGTAATTTTATTAGAACATGTTAATGATGGCCCTTAGGCTGTCTATCAAGAGAAAGGAAGAGATAAGAAATATAGTGATACATAATTTGACTACAGATAATATATATTATACTGTATAAATTTATATGTACAACTACAATGGGCTTCACTTCCACTATGCTTGCGAGTATAAAATAGTTCATGCAGTTTACTATTGGATTATTTCTAGAGTTTTTAATTAATATTTTTATAAAATATATTAATATTGGTAAAATTAATAAATTTCATATCGAAAAATATATCCATATTTTTAACTTTTAATCCTTAATGTACTTTTAACGAGAACCCTTAAATTTTCATTAGAACATGCTGGCGTTCGCACTGAAATGCGTATAGGACTTAATGATAATACGGGCGTGCCAAAACAAATACGTCCAATTATGTTTGAAATTGCGCCAACCTAACTTTTAACCAGGTCGAATTGTGTATAACCTGAAGCAACATGGCTATAAATTTGAGATTTGCCTCAATGAAGCGGATTTCAATAATTTTGAAGTATCTTTTGAATTAAAATGAACGAAATTTGTAGGACGAATGAACAGAAATTGAGACTGAATTTGAAATGATTTTATACTGAATAAACATAAAGTGAAATAATGACTAAAACTACTTATAATGAGAACGAAAATTGAATCTAATCTAGCAAATTGAAATGGAATAAAGACGAGCTAATGGATTTAGACTTTAGAAATGAAAATATATGTAACTACATGATAAAAATTTAAAATAAGCTTAGGGCTTTGAAATGTATTAGATGTGTGTTTTCTTCCCTGTCTCTTCTTTATATGTGGAGACCTAGTATATATTTATTTTATGATTAATTATTCTAATATATTTGAATTGCTTGGAATGGCTTTAGATGATAATTTTGGTACGTTGTATGCGGTCGGTGTGTGTTAGGACACCAGAATGTTTGGTTGTGGTTAATTCTGAAATCTTAAAATTGGAATGGAGATATTAAATTTACCATATGTATACATGTTACTTTTAACATGTTACACTAGACCTCATGTGGTGTTTCTTAGAAAAATAAAAAATGGATTGGTATGTGAATAAATTGGGCTTGAACAGTTTCGCGGTAAAAAATTAAAAATTTGTGCAAATTGGATGTCGTTCCCATTGGGTTAACCCTCGAAAACATGAGCTTTGATTTCACAATTGTGATTGTCGTGGTGTTAGTACAGTGCTGGATTAACGAAATGAATCAAAAAATGGAAATAAAGAAGTGATGGATTGATAGAAAGTTAATGATTTAAAAGAAACTATGTGTGAGTTAATGTTCGGAATAGATTAAAGAGAAAATGAAATAAAAAAGAGAACTACGGAAAATGGAATAGAAGGTATAACTGATGATATGGAAAAGAAAAAAATGAATGTGAATTGATGTTTGGTGTGTGTGTGAGGGAATTGGAAATTGGTTATGAGAATGAGGAAATCATATTGTAAGATTGTATCCACTTCATCCATCGCAACTCATGCAATGCACTTTTGTTAGTCATTATCCTACTAGTTTCGACTTACGCCTATTGAATTCATGTTTTACAGACACAAGCGATCAGGAGATGAAGTAAAGTGAGATTCATGTTTTGAAGAAGAAAGATGGATGCTAGTATTTCGTTTTGATTTACGAAACTCGTGTTTTTGGTGAAATGTAAAGATGTATATTATTTGTGATCGAGATAAGAAATGTATATGTTTTGATGTGTAAAATCCTGTACCGCTTTATTATATATATATATATATATATACATACATACATGTTAACGTATTTTTTTCATATTATGTATATCATTGATGCATGATTTATGCTTTGGAGTTGTAGAACAACATGTGTAGATGTGTTTTACGCTTTCTCGAACCTTATTTAGGCTTATTGGGATGGTTTTTGGGCTGTTAAACCAAGACCCAAAACAGTACGATTCTGCCCTGAGGTTCAGTCGATTGGAGGGGTTGGCCCAGTCGACTAAACATAGTTTTTCCAATTTGGTAGACTAAATTGTGGCAGTTTGGAGAGTTCTGGAGTTTTGAAACTCCTTCAGTCAACCGAAGTGGCCTCTTCAATCGACTGAACCGTGGCTTTTGATGAGCCTATATATATTCCAGCCCCTGAAATGTACAGAGAAAGCTTATTTCTTCCATTCTCTCTTCCTTCTCTCTACAATTTTATGTTGACCGAGCCTAGTTTTTGACGATCAGCTTGTGGATCCCTGCTATTTGCGCTGCTAGCTTCATGTTCAACCGATCAGATTCTTTTTCCAACGTGGTTCGAATTTTGAGACTTCGAGTTTCGACTCGCCGAGGTAGGATTCTAGACCCTACTACTATATGAGGGTGTTTTATGTAATTATATGTGTTTTTACCGGATAAAAATGCATAAAATGTCATATGTGGGTTTAAGTCTTATTTTACGGGTAAAAAGCATATTTTTTTCTTTTCTTGGTTTATTACAGTATATGACCTGTGGATATATGGTTTTCAAAATGTGATTTTGAAAACGGTAATTTTGTAAAAAATGGTGGTTTTTTGATAAAAATCTCAATACTTGGTGTTTTGGAGGTTTGGAGCTAACCCTTGGGGTTGAATCTCATTTTTAAAATATTTTGTTAAAAACAGAGAAAAATATTTTGAAATATTTTTGTTTGATCTCCATGTTGATGAATGGATCTAAATACATGTATAATGTATTTTATGAAAATATTTTCGTAGTAGAGCTACGGTATGATTTTTGTGAAATAATTATCTAGATATACCAGGATAGCAGGTATTTAGCACGAGTTGTCCTTGGTGGAAGTCCAGAAACATGCGCAGTGTAGGTACCTTTATCCTTCGGGGTAGTTCCCGTAAAAAAGGTGATAGGTGCTATTTTCCTTCGGTGTTAGTCCGTAAAGTTAGCTTTGACGTTATGGTACTCCGTATAGAACCCGCCATTACCTAACCGGTCCTATAATGTATAGGGATTGGGTAAGGGGCAGGAGTCTATAATTGTTTCCTCTATCCCCTTGTGACGGAGTCGATACATAGGATTCATTTTATCTTTTCTCAGTGTGTGATTCGAGTGGAAAAATGATGTTTTGATTACTGTTTTTCTTCAACTGTAAAACGTTATTTTGCATTGTATAAATGCTTGGTTGTGGAGAAAAAACGGTTTTAGAGGTTTGTGGGAAACTTGGGGTTTTATGATGTAAAATCTTTTTGGTTTGTGGTTGAGTTCACTCCCATTATATGATTGCATATCCTTCTTTACAGCTTTATAATCTGTTTCTATTGGGTTTCGACCCACAATGTGGAATTTTGTTGCAAAACTATTTTGAGGTTTAGAGGTTGATGATCATGAGGAGATGATCTAGTGATACCTGTGGTGGCAGAAGACTTTTCTAGTTTTTCTTTTGTATGCCTGCTTGAAGGTATGTTTTGTACGCCTTTGAGCGATATATTTATCCCGATTGAATCTGTTATTTACTGCTTATAAGAGTTGCATGTTGGGTGTTCTTCTTATTTCAACAGGTAGATTTAAATGTATGAAAACTTTTTTTTATAAAACTGGTATTTTGTGAATTTTTACGTGACCCTTGATTTTGGGGCGTAACAACTTGCTATTAGAGCTCTGGGTTTGAATACCTAAGAGCCATAGAAAAGGGGTTTATCACCTGGTGAGGTTGATTAGTGATGATTGCTTTCATGTGTATAAATAGTTTTATAACATGCTGTTAGCTTTTTTAGCATAACCGTTGTGTATATATGTATATGTGGGTATTGAAGTTGAATCTTAGGATTGATGAGTCTTGCCTTAGGGCATTTGGAATAATATATTTGGAAGCCAAGTTATAAACGCATTTGACCGACGTATTTTCTAGCAAGAAATCTGAATAGGTTATCTAAATGGACGAGTCTATCTTGTTGATTCTCCTCGATATGTGAGACGTGTTGACATGACCTTAAGTGGCTACGTGATAGCATGCTTATGTGCGTTATGTGTTTATGTTAGTAATAACATGTTGTAAGAAAGCTTATCCTGCTACCTTGCTTTCTATAGAATTAAGTCCGCGCGGTGAGGACGGGGACGGGGTCGTAGCCGAGGCCGTGGCCAAGGTCGAGCATATGTTCAGGTTCCAGATGAGGGAGACATTCATGCCCCATAGGAACAAGTGGGTGGTGCTGACGTCACGCAGGAGATGCTTATCACCATGAGAGCTATGACTAAGGCATCCAGGGTTGGAGTAAGGGCTCTCGAGCTAAGAGCCTCTGTGGCTATGAGGGAATTTTTGGTGGTTGGATCATCTTACATTTTCTGGGGAGCCGAACCCCAAGCTTGCTACTGAGTGGTTGGAAGTGACCATGGCTATCTTCGATACTCTGTATATCGAGAAGGGTGTTTTGCGGGTGAAGTTGGTTGTGTTCTAACTGCGGGAAGATGTCAGGGAGTGGTGGAAGTTCGCCAAGATCACGGTGGAGGACACGTGGGCCGCTTTCACGAGACTCTTCTTGGAGAAGTATTTTCCAAGATCTTCGAGAGATACATACCGAGAGGAGTTCCTCTCCCTTGTTCAGGGGAGCCTTTCTGTGGTCCAATATGAGGCCAAGTTCGCGAATCTGTCACGGTTCGCAGCTGAGATGGTGTTTATAGAGGAGTTGTGCACTAGGAGGTTTGAGAGGGGCCTTCGACCTGCCATCAAAGACAGGATTGTAGCTCTAGGTTTGGATGTGTGCATCACGCTAGTGGAAGCCGCTATTCGAGTGGAGAACTCGCTAGCAAAGAGCCGTAGAGTTAGAGAGGGTGGTAGTCAGCAAGGCAGTAGAGATGCACAGTTCTAGAGGCGCAGGAAAAAGCCCCAGATGTCATCTGGAGCTAGTTCTCATTGTGTTGGCTAGTATCAGCAGCAGTCGTCCACACCTGCACCATTAGTGGCCTCGAAAGGAAGGCCAGAGTAGAGAAAGCTAATTTGTTACCGATGTAAACAGCCAAGACATCGTTCGGTTGAGTGCCCGCAGAAGGGCCAGATCCGGAGTTCAATGTCTGTCTAATCACAAGCGAGAGACCCACCTGTATGCTTTGGGTGTGGTTAGTTCGGGCATATTCGCAGATACTATCCCCAAGAAGGGAGTATCCAGGGTGCGACAGGAGCACCAGCTGCTCCATCGGCACAGAAACAGCAGACTCCGCGATAACCTAGGACCCAGACGTCTAGGTTTGCAGAGGAATGTACCTTAGCTCAATCTGTGAGGCAGCCGACTACTCAGTGATATGGTGGGCAGACTAGACCACCGCACGCCAGGGCTTATGTTCTTGCTGATCACGGTGCTTCCAAAGCACCTGTTACATCTGATGCTGCAGCTACTCCCGCCATGATCAGAGGTACTCTTCTAGTCTTTAGATCATGGGCCAGTGTTCTTATCAACACGGGAGCATCACATTCTTTCATCTATTTTGCTTTTGCATCTACATTGCGGTTGTAGATAGATCTGTTGGGTAGTGCATTGAGCGTAGAGACCCTAGTAAGTGGGAATGTGGTGTTGAGTAGAGTGTGCAGATCTTGTGAGCTAGGAGTCGCTGGTCATTGTTTAGAGTTTAATTTTATCATTCTAGACATGACTACGTTTGATGTCATCCTAGGGATGGATTGGCTGACTATCTACCATGCCTATATAGATTGTAAGCGACGGAGGGTGTCGATCTGTACGCCAGAGGGTGACTGCTTCTACTTTGTGGGTGATCGGGATGAGGGCTTGGTATCTATGCCTGGTGTGGCTCGGGTTCTAGGGAACTTGAGTTTCCTCTTTTCTGCTCTGAGGTTGGATGAGATGGGTGAGGTTCAAGGGGAGTTAACCCCTGTGGTTTGTGATTACCCAGATGTCTTTCTTGATGATTTGTTTGAGTTGCTGCCGAGCCGAGACGTGGAGTTCTCCATTGATCTTGTTCTAGGATCAACTCCCATCTCTATGCCATTATACCGCTTTGCACCTGTTGAGTTGTGAGAACTCAAGGTACAGTTATAGAAGTTACTAGACAAGGGGTTTGTGCGACTGAGTACGTCTCCGTGGGGAGCTCCAGCTCTTTTTTGCAAAGAAGAAGGATGGATCCTTGAGATTATGGATAGATTACAGGAAGCTGAATCAGGTAACAATGAAGAATAAGTATCCTATGCCTAGGATTGATGACCTGTTTGATCAACTGAGAGGATCGCACTATTTTTTGAAGATTGACTTGAGATCAGAGTATCACCAGCTCAGGATTAGGGATGAGGACATAGCGAAGACTGCCTTTCAGACTCGCTATGGTCACTACGAGTTTTTGGTCTTGCCGTTCGGTTTGACGAATGCCCCTGCGACATTTATGGGTTTGATAAACCGTATCTTTCACCCTTATCTGGACAATTTTGTGGTCGTGTTCGTGGATGATATTCTGATCTATTCACCCACGAGAGAGATACACGAGGAGCATCTGCATGTTATCTTGTATCTTCTGAGAGAACATCGCTTATATGCGAAATTCAAGAAGTGCGAGTTATAGATGTCGGAGGTGAGATTTCTTGCACACTTGGTGTTGAAGGATGGGGTATTAGTGGACTCGTCGAAGGCTAATGCCGTGATGGATTGGTAGCGACCAAAGAATGTCTTTGAGATTCGTAGCTTTCTGGATTTGGCAGGTTATTATCGGCGGTTCGTCAAGGACTTTTCTAGGTTGGGAGCACCTATGACTCGTTTGACGCGGAAGGGAGTGATGTTCGTATGGAGCGAGTCCTGTGAGTCAGCTTTTCAGGAGCTGAAGAGGAGATTGACCAGTGCGCCAGTGTTGATTATTCCAGAGTGAGGTCTGGGGTATACAGTGTATTGTGATGCGTCATATGACAGTTTGGGCTGTGTTTCGATGCAGGGAGGTAAGGTTGTAGCCTACGGCTCACGATAGTTGAAAACACATGAGAAGAACTACCTGACACATGATATGATGTTAGCAGCCATAGTCTTCGCCTTGAAGACATGGCGGCATTATCTATATGGTGAGCACTTCGAGGTTTTCTCTGATCACAAGAGCTTAAAATACTTGTTTTCGCAGAAAGACCTGAATCTTTGCCAACGACAATGGATGGAGTTGTTGGGAGACTATGACTTTGATTTGTAGTACCACCCGGGGAAGGCAAATGTCATAGCTGACGTACTCAGTAGGAGATCTCATGGTTCGTTTGCTTCTGTGGCTATACGGGAATGGGATATGCTTAGGGGTGTTAGGGAGTTTGATCTGTGTCTCGGAGAGACAGTGATAGGTGCGACCTTATATTCAGTAGCTTCACAGCCCGCGTTGGTTGCACGCGTGCTAGAGGCTCGCGGACCGATCAGAAGGCTCATATGATATGGGACCGCATTGCTAGTGGAAAAGATATAGCAGGATGAACAGTGGGTTCATATTAGAGTTTGACGTTGTCAGGGCGTCTATTTGTGCCAGAGTCGTGCCGTGCTGAGGTGCTACATGAGTTTCATCATTCACGTCTTGTAGTGCATCCAAGAGGCACGAAGATGTGTCATGCCTTGCGCCATCAGTTCTGGTGGACAGGAATAAAGAGAGACGTGATCCGATTTGTGTCTCGATGCCTTACTTGTCAACAAGTAAAGGTGGAACACCAACGACCGGCAGGATTGTTACAGCCGTTGCCGATATCTGAGTGGAAGTGGGAGAATGTCACAATAGATTTCGTAACAGGACTTCCTCGATTACCGACGGGACATGATGCTATTTGGGTTATGATTGATAGGTTGACGAAGTCTGCGCACTTCCTCCCGATTCGAGTGAGAGATCCAGTGGACAAATTGAGTAGATTGTACATCCAAGAGAAAGTAGGACTACATAGAGTACCTGTGACTATTGTTTCTAATCGAGACCCACGCTTTACATGCACTTTTGGCAGAGTCTTCAGGAGGCTTTGGGGACTAACTTGACTTTTAGCACAGCTTTCACCCATAGACCGACGGTCAGTCTAAGAGGCCCATCCAGATTTTGGAGGACATGTTGAGAACTTGTGTGCTTAATTTTTGGGATTCTTGGGAGGATCATCTATCATTAGCAGAGTTTGTATACAACAACAGCTATCAGTCCAGTATTGGAATGGCACCGTATGAGGCTCTGTATGGTAGGCCGTGTAGATCGCCGATGTGTTGGATAGAGGTGGGTGAGACCATTGTTTTGGGGCCTGACTTAGTACGAGAGACGACGGAGCAGATTACTGTCATTTGTCAGCATATGATGATAGCTCAGAGCCGCCAGAAGAGTTATGCGAGTCAGAGGAAGAGACCGTTAGAGTTTGCAGTGTGGGATCACGTGTTTTTGAAGGTCTCGCCACGCAGAGGGTTGATGAAATTTGGCCGTCGCGGGAAGCTATCATCACATTTTATTGGACCCTTCGAGATCCTGGAGAGGATTGCGGTCGTAGCATACTGTCTAGCCTTGCCACCTCAGTTAGCATCTGTGCATAACGTCTTTCACGTTTCTATGCTTCAAAAGTGCGAGCCTGATCCTTTGCATGTGTTAGATTAGACTGAGCTGCGGGTTGATGAGAATATCACGTATGAGGAGCGTCCAGTGACGGTCCTAGATACCAAGACGCAAGTGTTACAGGGGTGAACGATTGCTTATGCTAAGGTTCAGTGGCATCATCACGGGGTTGAGGAAGCGACTTGGGAGCTTGAGTCTGGGGATCGTGCTAGATACCCAGAGTTATTCACCTCGTGATCTTGTAATGAATTTTGGGAGCAAAATTCTTTAAGGGGGGAGAATTGTGAGACCCTGTACCGTTTTATTTTTCGTATATATACATGTTGACGTGTTTATTTCATGTTATGTATATCATCAATGCATGGTTTATGCTTTGGAGTTGTAGAACAGCATGTGTAGATGTGTTTTACTCTTTCTCGGACCTTGTTTAGGCTTATTGGAATGGTTTTTGGGATGTTAAACCTAGACCCAAAATAGTACGCTTTTGCCCTAAGGTTCGGTCGACTGGAAGGGTTGGACCAGTCGACTGAACCTAGTTTTTTTAGTTTGGTCGACTGAACTAGGGGTTCGGTCGACTGAACTGTGGTGGTTTGGAGAGTTCTGAGGATTTGGAACTCCTTCAGTCGACTGAAGTGGCCTCTTCAGTCGACTGAACCGTAGTTTTTGATGAGCCTATATATATTCCAGGCCCTGGAATGTTTGGAGAAAGCTTATTTCGTCCATTCTTTATGCCTTCTCTCTACAATTTTGTGTTGACTGAGCCTAGTTTTTTACGATCATCTAGTGGATGCCAGCTATTCACGCTACTAGCTTTGTGTTCGACTGATCTGATTCTTTTTTCGACGTGGTTTGAATTTTGAGGCTTCAAGTTTTAATTCGCCGAGGTTGGATTCTAGACCATACTACTGTATAAGGGTGTTTTATGTAATTATATATGTTTTTACCGAGTAAAAAATGCATAAAATATCATATGTGTGTTTAAACCATGTTTTACGGGTAAAAAGTATATTTTTTGCTTTTCTTGGTTTATTACAGTATATGACCTGTGGATGTATGATTTTCAAAATGTGGTTTTGAAAATTGTGATTTTGTGAAAATGGTGATTTTTTATAAAAATCTCAACACTTGGTATTTTGGAGGTTTGGAGCTAACCTTTAGAGTTAAATTTCATTTTTGAAACGTTTTGTTAAAAATAAAAAAAATATTTTAAAATATTTTAATTTGATCTCCATGTTGATGGACGGATCTAAATATGTGTATAATGTATTTTATGGAAATATTTTCGTAGTTGAGCTACGGTATGATTTTTGTAAAATGATTCTCTAGATGTACCAGGACTGTGGGTATTTGACACGAGTTGCTCTCGTTGGAAGTCCGAAAATATGCGCAGTGTAAGTACATTTGTCCTTCGGGATAATTCTCGTAAAAAAGGTGGTAGACACTCTTTTCCTTCGGTGTTAGTCTGTGAAGTTAGCTTTAACGTTATGGTGCTCCGTATAGAACCTGCCATTACCTAACCGATCCTATGTTGTATAGGGAATGGGTAAGGGACAAGAGTCTATAGTTGTTTTCTCTGTCCTCTTGTGACGGAGTTGGTACATAGAATTCATTTTATCTTTACTCGGTGTGTGATCCGAGTGGGAAAATGATGTTTTGGTTACTGTTTTCCTTCAACTGTAAAATGTTATTTTGCGTTGTATAAGTGCTTGGTTGTGGAGGAAAAACTGTTTTGGAGGTTTGTGAAAAATTTGGGATTTTATGATGTAAAATCTTTTTGGTTTGTGATTGAGTTCGCTCCCATTATATGATTGCATATCCTGCTTTACAGTTTTATAGTCTGTTTCTATTGGGTCTCGGCTCACGATGTGAAATTTTGTTACAAAACCATTTTCAGGTTTGGAGGTTGATGATCATGAGGAGATGATCTAGTGATACCTGTGGTGGCAGAAGATTTTTCTAGTTTTTCTTTTGTATGCCTGCCTGAAGGCATGTTTTGTACGCCTTTGGGCGATATATTTATCCATGTTGAATATGTTATTTACTGCTTATGAGAGTTGCATATTGGTTATTTTTCTGATTTCAATAGATGGATTTAAATGTATGAAAACTTATTTTCGTAAAATTGGTATTTGGTAGATTTTCACGTGACCTTGGATATTGGGACGTGACATGTTGTATAAGAGATGTTAGGAAACTTACGTTTTGAATGAATCATGGATATAAGTTTTTTTGATTCATGTTCTTGAGAGGAACCTAATGACATGTTAAGTTCCCTTGAATGAATGTAATCATATGAAGCTTAATTCAAGCTTATGATATTGAAATGAAAATTCGAATGTTGTTTTCATGTCTAAAGTTATTAGTATGCATGCTTTATTTTGTTAGAAATTTTGTGGTTTAATAAAGGATTGAGTTTGGTATTTGAAGTTCAAAACAAGAAATTGCTCGTTTGCTCACTAGCTTGTGTGCGCCCGAGCAGGGATAGGAGTCCGCTTAAGCGGTGGTCGAGAGAAAAACAAGGGAAGGCCACTAGCAGTTGGCCGCTCGAGCGGTGTCTAGTCCACTCGAGTGGACCAAGCTACTTTGTGAGCTCGTTTTTATTTTCTTAAAATCGTTCTTATTTTGGCTCTATTTGGTTCCCAACCCTTTCTAAGCTTATTTTATGTCCCAAAAACATTTCTTTTTAAGGAATCAGATATTCCTTTTAAATCTTGGGTCATCAAGTTTGATTAATGAGATTTTGAGCCAAAGTGGGATTTTCTATAGATTTCCCATTATTTGAGCGACGTTGCGAGATAGCGGGGTTGGTTCACGTTACCCTAGTCTGGGGCGTGATATTATATTTATAGCATTTTCAATAACCAATTACCCTACTTAGCTCCACTTTTTCCTCCAACATCTAATTTTTTCTTTTGACTCATTCTCGAAATGACACATGTCATATGTCTCTATTATTTTATAAGCAGTCCCTTTTTTTTTCTCTAGCTTGCATAGCAACAATAACTAATTTTTTCAACAATTGACATGTGTCTCATTGCATAACTATTTTTTTATTTTTTAGTTTATGCTCCCCATATTACTCCAAGTCAATAACAACTCCCATTTTTTCTCTACTCACTTTTATCTCAAACTACCAACCTTTTCCTTTTTTCTAGGAATCTTCAAAATTCTTTTTCATCCCTTGGTGTCAAATAAAATTTTTCAAATGTGGTCTTAACAATGCCCCCCTCAAATACCCTTTTTTGATCAAATAAGGGTATTTTGATGTTAACAAGGTCGTAAAAATCGTTAAACAGCTGGTTGGCTTACATTTGAGTGACATTTCCATTGTGAATAACTTTTAGGGCTGCAGAAAGTTCTTAAAACCCTAGCTTTTGTTCCGGATTGTATTCGTATGAACCGGCTTGAATGGAAAATTTTAGGCCTGGACTTCTAGATTTCCTTTGATTTCCTACCCTTTCCTCTATGTCTCCTTTAATGCAAAATGTTGACCTTTCTTTGGCAAACACTATGTTGCACGGCAGTTTGGTAGTTGTGATAAGAGTTTTGAATTTTATTGGAGCCCTTTCCTGCCCCCCTTGTCCATGCTAGAACTTGCCTGGTTCTAACGCTCGAGTAGGGTGACCTGGTGAAAAGTTGGTGGTTGTTCCTACTTTTGCTCTTTCTATCTAGACTTTTATTTTCGGTTACTGCAATCTCCTTTTCTAGGACTTTGTCAGGACCTTTTCGTCACCATGAGAACTTAGGATGGGTTAAATAACCCATTGCCCTGGTATAATCAGTTGAGGGTTAACCATCCTGGGCCTTTTGTAGGCTAGTTCAGTTCTCCGTAGGTTTTTGACTTCCTTATTGTCTTTGGCCACCGTAGACTGAAGAGGTTGAAAGTCTGAAATCCTTCATCCATTCTCAGGCAATGACAGCTTCTTGTTGATTCTAATAATCTCATGATCCCACTATTCCTATTGCTTTGATTGTGAATCTCTAAAAAAACTCCTACATCCTGTTTATAGTTTTTAGAGAGGATTTCCTGTAGATTGGCTTACCCACTCATTTGAGGGCCACTCCAAACTGCTTTTGAATAATATCAATTATTTGATCCCTATTAAAGGAAAGATTTTGTTGCTGTATAGGGTTGGAATTTTCAAAATTAATCTGAACCTTCCTCCTAGTTTTGCATTGGTTGATGTGAACAAAGGATTTGGGTCTTTCCAACGGATAGGTGTTGGGAATGTATACTGAAAAGTCACACTTTTTATGTATTTTATTCTAGATCCCTGACATATTAATGAGAAACATTTGAGATAATTTTACATTTGTGATGAATGAATGCATAGTCCGTATATTCTGTCCAGTATTTTACTCGGTGCGTGCTGCACGGAAGATCGAGTCAAAGGTTCTGACATATTATACAGGTAGGCTCACAATCACAATGGACCCGGGCATTTCATTGGTACGATTATAGTACATCGTTATAGTAGCTGGTCTTGGTTAGGTCGAACGGGTCGAATTTAAATTTTGAGAATTCAATGTTCAAGCTCGATGTGTTAGTACACTTGGAGTGTATTGAGCGGGATCAACAGGATGATCGATTCTATACTGACTATATGAATTTGATCGACATCCCGTATTATCATATATTGCACGAACTCTTAATCTCGAAGTGATTGATTAATTGTGTTCAGATAATGTACAGTGCTTTGAGTCATCAATGGTTGAGATTTTCTCCATGAGATCAACAATACCGATGAGTTGAGTTCTGGCATTGTTTGTCCGATGATTGATAATCAGATGACAAAAATCACGTCCAATACAGATTGAGAAGTTTCCCCTCGTATGCTTTGCTTATAGGTTTGATTATGCTGAACCTGTATAGTGGATCTTCGAATCTAGCATATCAAAAGGTTAAGCGGCATGATTATGAGGAAAAGAGGATACTTAAATCGGATTTTTAGTAACCTAATTTATTTATCGGGAATTCATATCTTAAACGTGAGAAGAATTCAGTGCATTTGATAATTGAAAACTCAAAACATAATTTAAGTTAGGGCCGGAGTTCTGTCAGGATCTTTAATGGAATAAGTTCTGATTCGTGCGAAAAAAGATCTAGCTCGGGGATAGTGTTAGGGATATTCGATTTTCTCGTACGGTTAGCCCGAGTCCTATACTTCCTCATGATCCCTCACGTAGCCCACTACACGCACGGATATTTTTCGTTATAGGTTTCAGTTATTATTTAATTTAATTAGAATGCCGGTTTTGCCACCGGAAATATTCAGGGATTAAATTAAATAATGAGAGGCATTTTTTATTTTTGGCACACCTAGGGATTACTCCCTAGGTGGCCGGCCCTAATAGGAGATGGTGGGTTGTTTTTTTTACGTTAAGTGTATATCTTCTTATCTTTTTTGAAAGGAGAATATATATACACTTAATATCCTTTTTGATATATGGCTATATATTAAAAGGAGGCTCCATAAAGAAAATTCTAACCCTAATTTTCTCCCAACCTAGCCGCCACTCTCTCTCTCTCTTCTTTTTGGCAATTCATATTTTGCCTTTTGGAAATAAGTGTGAGAAGAAACCAATGCAAAAATACACGAAAATTCGGATCGGTGCCCACTCGCTGGGATCGTCGTGTGCGTCGGATATACGTGAGAAGATCATTGGGTCATCTCGGATCGTTGTTCGGAATCAAAAAAATTTGTTCAAATTTTTTCAAGGTATATTTAATCATAAAATATCATATTATTTTATTATTTTTCATGAAAATCGCACAACGTCATTTTTTATGGTCACGACGTCGTTCTTCAAACTTTTTTTGCTGCTCGGCTCTAACAATGGTATCAGAGTAAGGCTGCATTTTTCATGAAAAATATGTCTCATAACCTTTGTTTTGTAGCATACGTCGTTATGATCCGGTTCATTAATCAATTGAATGTATGGTTTATTTATATCATTTTTCGACAGTGTATCTCGACGGTTTTTAAATTGAAATTAGGTTGAATATAAGCCTTGCGAGTGGAGGCATAGGTTACGCGATGTAATATATATTTCATTCAATTTATTTTACTGGATTCATCTTGTAAATCGAATCACAAAACGGAGATAAAAAACGGGAAAGAAAAGCAAAAAGGAGCAGCGGCAACCTGTGCAGACAGCGCACTATCGCTGCGTTCGGCAGCAATTTTCGAGACTTTTGAAAAAAAAATTTTAAGCAATTTTTTCACTAGAATTAAGTTCAATCCGTTAGCTTTCCAATGGTGGTTCGATGGCTGCAAGGCGACTATGGGAAAGGGTTCGAAATTTTTTTCAAAGAAGGTGCTACAAAATCCCGCCATGAACAGTGACGCGATTTTCGAGAATTTTTCAGAGCACTTCTGCTTTAAATTTTGAGGCAATGTTTTGCGGAGATCTGGTTCGGGATATTAGAAAGCTCCAGTAATTTTTTGAGACACTTTTGGGTCCGGAAGACCCGTCAAACAGCCGCTGAAAGTTGGTTGCGCAAAATTGGTACACAGCAGAATTTTTGCCAGGGTGAAGGGGCTGTCTGGGATTCTTTTTCAGACTTTTTCCGGCGATCCAGCGGTGGTCTGGGGCTGTGACGGTGGTCCGGGGACTGAGTAAGAAGGTCGAGTGTTTGACGACTCGTTTAAAGTTTCAAAACCCTAACCGTTTAATCTTTAATCCGAGACCGTCAAATTAAAAGATTAAATAAAATATCCGGATCTTAACAACTTTTATTTATCTAATTGTCGTTATTTTAATTATTTATTTATTTATTTATTTTATTTCGTGGATGTATTTTATTTTATTTGTTTTTCCTTGCATGCATGATTTTAATTATCGAAAGTATATTAGGAAAAATAATTTTATAAAATAAATAATCGAAACAATTTTTCAAAACGAAAAAATAAATAGATAATTATTTATTTAATTTTAGTGTTAAAAATTAATTAAGATTTTTTAATTAAAGCTCGGGTAATTAATTTCTTTCACAAAATTAAATAAGAAAGTTTTTTTTTGTTTATTTTATTATGGTTAAATAAAGAATATTTTAATTGATTAAAATCGAATTTATTTTAATCGAGAATTAAAATACGTTTAATCGTTAAAAATTAACAAAAAAGAAAAATTCTCAATTTTTAAAATATTAATTGGGAGAAGGGTTTAGTCACATATAAATTTTACGGTCTCCATTACACATTCGTCGGCTTCGACTTTCGATTTTCCTAAGGAATGATTTTGTTAGAACTAGGCAACCCAAGAGTGGGGATGAATTGGGTTTCTTTACTAGCAAAAGAGTTTTAAAAATCTTTTTCAGGAAACCTTTTTAATATTGCAATGAAGCTAGATATGCAAATATGAATTTCAATGCCAATA
>JAOTRH010000010.1:11900081-11913890 GCA_034768845.1 Heliamphora exappendiculata | reverse complement strand
ATCCCAATCTGACAAGCTCAAAACTCAAACAGCTTAAATACCAACCCAAATACCATATTTCCGAATCTGGCATGCACACCAGCTATGTTTTAAGTTGATAAAATTTAAGGGAAAATAGAAATGTACTAAACTTTTATAAGTTTTTCACTGGGAATGAATAAAAATAGAAAAATATTTTTTTGATAACTTATTCAATTATGAATTAAAATTTCAAACAAAATAGCAATGGGGTTCTCACCCATCTCCATGATAATCTTAGATCCCAAGATAAATTAATAAAAAAATAAAATATTAAACTCTAATAAGTTCATAAAGAAATTGCTGTATAAGAATCCTAAATTAATTTAAAATTTTGTAATATCATTACTCAAAAATTTAAATAACTATATATATATGTTTCGTTTATTTCGAAGTAAAATATTTTACATTGAAGAATGTTTTTTTAAGCAAAACGATTTTATAAAAATATTTATTTTTGTTTTTTCTTAGTGTTTGTCTGATGCTTACAAAAATATTTTTTTAAAAATAAATAGAATTTGTCGTTGCTGTCACCACCACTTCACTGTTACTGTCACCACCACTACCATCATCGTTATTGTCACCACTACTATTGTCTCCTTCGCTGGCACTATTGCTATCTTCATCGCCATTACTATCACAACCACCGTAAAATAAATTATGCCTTTTTTGTAAATTAATTTTAATTGTATAAAAATTATATGTTTTGCGTTATTTTTATAAAACCTAACTCTAAAAAATAAATAAAATATTTTACCTCTAAACAAATGCACCCTTAATTTCTAACAACTACAGTCATGATTCATAAAATCCAAACATTAACTTATATTTAGACTAGCTTTTTTTAGATTTTTAAGTTTTTTTTGACATTTTTATAAAAAAAAATAGATATAATAATATATTTAAAAAATCAAAAAAAAGCCACATTAAGCCAAATTAATTGACTTTTTTTTACTTTTAAACCAAAAAATTACTAAAAAAAGTTAGCCCAAACGAAGGCTTAGTCCAAAAGTAAAAAGATTGGCCTGAATAAATGGCTTATTGACTTATTTAGCTTAGAAGCAGCTAAACAACCAAGCTAAACAACCAACGTCTTTTGGTTTGCTAAATAAACAAATAAATTAATAAGTCAAAAAATTAATAAGCCAAAATAAGCACAAAAAAAGCCAAATAAATCAAAATAAACAAATAAGCAAGTATCCTTCCAAATGAAACAAATAAGTAAATAAGCCAATTGAATCAAATAAAGTGACTTATTTATATTTTTATTTATTTATTAATAAATAAATAAATAAGTAACTTACCTGAACGGGCTAGTTGCCTACTAAGTGGGCCCTCGGGGCAACCTAACTCAGACCAGTAACCAACGTTTGGGGTTGGGCATGGGCCTAGACATTATCATCGCGTCTATTTTCCAGTACAAAGTGTTTTTATGCTTTCTATTTATCAAATTCACATGATGCTTTGTGGCTCTTTATTTTTCCTATTATTTTGTTCATGGTTCTGTGTGGATTTAGGCTCCATTCGATTTGAAGTAAAAAAATTTAATAAAAAATAGTTTTTATGTTTTATTTTTTTATTTTTTGGTATTTAATTGGTACGTTAAAATAATTTTTTAATAAGAAAATAATATTTTTTAATTAAAATACATTACTATTTTAATACACTCGATGGTCGCCTCCACTAGAATTGTCACTATAATCGCCACCGCCACTGTTACCGCCGCCGCCACTCTTATTGTCACTTTCACTATTTATACCAGCACCTCTGCAACCACTGCATCACTTCTATCACCTCTGACATTATTGTTGTACGCCATTGCTACTAACATGATCACCACCATTTCTATTTTCATCATTAATGTCGTTGCAGTAATTTTAGAGACCCTGAAAAGAAATTCAAAAAATTATCCCGAATTCAAAATGAAGAGTTCAAATTTAATTGTGTATTGTATGTACCATACTGCAAACAAATCTAAACCACTATTTTTAAATTTTGAATAAATTTTTAAAAATATTTTCTGAATTTGTAGTATTGTTGATATCGTTGTAGCTATCGCTATCATCTCCATTGTTGCCATCACTTTCAACATCATCATTGCTAACACTATCACCGCTGCTATTTTTACCATCATTGTACCGCCACTACCACCAGGGGCGGCCTTGAGTTTTTTGGGGCCTAAAGTGAACTTGTTAAATTGTGTCCTTTTAAAAATTAATACAAATTTAAAAAAATAATAATAAAATCAACTCAAAATTAATAATAACTGAAAAGATAAAATCATTAAAATTAATACTTCTCATTACAATAACTCAAAATTATAATTTAAATATAACCCTT
The DNA here is from genome assembly GCA_034768845.1 of Heliamphora exappendiculata. NCBI lineage: Eukaryota > Viridiplantae > Streptophyta > Magnoliopsida > Ericales > Sarraceniaceae > Heliamphora > Heliamphora exappendiculata. The sequence continues at coordinate 11,911,532 of JAOTRH010000010.1, read as the reverse complement.
CTTGCATTTTTTGTAGCAAAAGTACTAATTAAACTTGTGTAATCTAGCTATTTCACAATATCTTTCTCAATAGATAACATAACTAGTTCATTCAATCTTTCTTATGACATGATTGATCGAAGATAAGTTTTGATCAATTTCAATTTTAAAAAATTTCTTTCTCTAGAAGCAACAGTAATAGGTATAATCAAAAGGATTCTATAAGCAATCAATGTATTTGAAAAACAACCTTCCATTCATTTCAAATAGTTTATCATTTCAAGTGGCTTCTTTATTTCTTTTAGTAAATAAACTTTTAACATTTTCAATTTCAAAAACAAATCTCTCCCATCAATATCGAAAATTTCCTCATGTTTCAAGAGCGTTTCAAGCTTGTCACAATAATTCTTCTTAGATCTTTCAATCATTCAGTAGCCAATATGATCTTGTTGTCTTCTTCTTTAAAATAACTTATAATAAAAGTAAAATACTTTGTTAATAATATCTGAATAAATAACCCACTTTCTATCATGTTTCTCCCAATTTGATAAATACCGAGTGTAATGTATGGAGGAGAAATGCCTTTGACTAGTATCTTTGGGAAATTTGACGTCATCTCTTCTCATAAGACCTCTTTCAACTAAAAAGTCTCTCCAATTTTGATCAATGTTGTCACAATTACTTAGATCATCAATATTTAAAGTTTGACTTTCTACATTACGATCTTCATTATGATTATTCTCACTTTTATTTTCATTCACATTTTCATTCATGGAATGAATCGCTTCATCATTCACTAAATCTTTAGTTTCTTCATTCAACAAATCTTGATTTGAATCTATAGTCTTGAACTCTCCGTTTGGTTCTTACTACAAAGAAACTTGTCAATAGCTCAAGCTTGAAATTGAATTAGTTTGTCTACTTTTTGTTTCTTTTTTCTTTTTTCAGACCCAAACAGATACTTTCTACTACGATTCATGGTTTTATGATTTTATCTAAGATAATCTGCAACTTAAAAAATCTTAAAATCTCAAAATCTTAAAATCACAAAAGAATTGATTACTTTAGGTTTTAATTTCATAAAATATTTAAAAACATTCAATATAAAATATAAACAGTAAATGAATAATATTCACAGAATATAAATGCCTTATTTTATAAACATAAATATAATACATTCAAATATAAAATATAAAATATAAATAATAGATGAACAATTGATCCAAATATCAAATATAAGCATTCACATAATCACATTATTGGGTCCCTGAAGCTGATTTATAATATATATATATATATATATATATATATATATCTAAATTTTTTGGGACCTTAACTTTTTATTAAAAATTGAGAACCTAAAACCACGACTTTACTAGTTTGAGGCCAGAGTCTAACTACCACGACAATGACCTCCACCCTCCACCTTGTGTATCATCTCATTCTTTACTATTACAATTGCTACTATTTTCATGGCAACTCTTACTATTACTCTTGATGACACTAAAAAAAATTTATTTTATATTTATATAGATAAATTTTGATATTTTGATATGAAAAAGTTTTACATTATTTTTATTAAATTAAATAATAAAAATTAAACAAGATATTCTATTGACGAAACACTATATACTTTTCCTATGAAAATTATAAATATATGGTAAAGATAATATAATAAGAGGGAAGGGAGAGACAATTAGACTATAATTTAGTTGGGCTAGCTTTTTATACCTGATTGTTTAATTATTTTTTAGTGTTTTTTTAATATTAGCTTAATTAAGTATACTTTTTAAATTACTCTCGTTATATGAAATAAAAAATAAAAAATAAATAAATAAATAAATAATTAAATAATAAATTAACTTTTTATCTAGCCATTCTCTCGACCACCACATCTGATCACCTTTGACCACTGCTTTTGACCATAATATTTGACCACCGCATATAGTTATTGCCTCCGATCACTATATTCGACTACCACTTTCTACCATCATCTCTACCTCTGACTATTATTCATAATTAACACATCATTCCTAATTAATACATCCGTTTACCACCTTCGACTATTACCATTCGATCATCACCTCAAATCACTTGTTATGACTGTCACATCTAACCATATCTTCTGATGATCATATACGACCACCGTCTCCAATAACTATATACGGCCACCGCTTTCAATAATTATTTCAATAATTATTTCTACCTCTTATTATTATCACCGACTAACACTTTTGGTTACTACTTCCGATCACTACATTTGACCACTATATTTATCCACAACTTCAAACTATTACTTTTTAAATATTTATATGCTAAATATTTTTTTTTTGTTTAAAATAAACAAAAAAACAAAAAAAATGTATTCGTTACCGAATGAGGTCCCATTTATTATTTTACTTATTATTATTATTTTTAATCAAAAGAAATTAAAAAAATTGTCATAAAAACGTGATTTTGGCCTGATTTGATAACAAGCATTAAGTTAGATAAAGCTAATTTATGCCTAATAAATAAAAAAAATTTGTTTGATGAATTGTATGAGTAATTTTAAATCATAGCTTAAAGTGATGTTAAGCTAAAAGAGTTTTAATTAAAAAAAATTATTCTAATTTAAAAAATTTATTTTTATATAATTTTATATTCAATATGAATTTTGTTTGATCGATTTTGATTAGTAAATTTTAAAAATATAATTTTTATAAAAAATAAATATATATAATAAAATTATGATATTTTTTAAAATATATAAAATTATTTTATATAGAAAAATAAAAAAAGTTTAAAACTAAGGTATCATTTGGGATAAATAACAAGGCTAATTTTTTTTAAAAAATTTAATTTTTAAGTTGATTCGTTTAGAATAATAATTTTGCACGACTTTGAAAGCAATTCAAAAAAGCTAAATTTCTTTTCTTTCTTTTTTTTCTTTTATCATTTATTTTTTAAAAATTATTTCAAATATTTATATATATATTTTATTTTTTAAAAATTAAATAATTTTAAAATCAAACTTAAAACTATCCTAAACGGGCAGTAAAGGTCTTTTAAGTTTATAAACGAAACTTTTTAATTTTAAGTTAAAAGGTAAAAAAAATCAAAATGCAATTTGCCAAACGAAGCTAACCACCCAAACACAGTGCGACTAATGAACAAACCCTTCGAGCAGAAACCCCTACCGTTCCTTCGCCATTCCTGCGAGATACAGAGGAGACAGAGGAGAGAGAGAGAGAGAGAGAATGGCGAACGCAGATGTGGAAGCGGTCGATTTTGAGCCGGAGGACGACGATCTCATGGACGAGGACGGCGCCATCGACGTCGACGCTGCTTCGCCTAGGGCTCCTATCCCCAAGCTCAAGTCGGCCATCACTGGCGGCTCCGCTGCCGCCTCCGCTCCCAAGAAGACCAAAGGCCGTGGCTTCCGTGAAGAAGCCGGCGCCGATCGAAATACTCGCTTGGCTGGTCGGTTTGACTCCCTCGACTCCGATGGCGGCCCCGGCCCCGAACGATGTCAGCTCTCTCTCTCTCTCTCTCTCTCTGAGATTAGGGTTTTTTTTTCAGTTTTATCAGCGTACTCTTTAATATACATCGTTTCGTGCTTTTGTGTTTATGCTGGTGGCTATTTTGTTATTTTTCTTTGTTTGATTTCTTTTGAAGCTGAAAGCCTGCACAAAATAAGAGAAAAACAACATGAAACTGAAAAATGAATTTTAGGTCTCCATTCTGGTGATACTTCTAGGATTTTCTGGGTTTCTTCTGCCTGTGTGCTTGTTTGTTGATAAACTAATTGGAAAACTGGAAAAGTGTGACCTAAAAAAACTTGGAAATGCTGTATTGCTCCTCTTTCGTAATCCACATTATCTAGACGAAGTGAGCTATTACATTGAATGCTGACTTTGTGGTAGTTAGGTACAAATAAAATGTTCAATGTGTATTTGTGTTTACTTGTTTATTTGGATTTATGCTTATGAATCCATTATTACAAGAAGTTATCCTCATAAGGTATTGCTGTTATAAAATGTTGGAAAGATAATCAAAGTTCTCTCATATGAGAATTGTTTTATGAAGGACCTTACACTCATTGGCATGTTTTCCCCCCAGTCCTGAAATATAGTAATTTAGACAAGGCTGAATCCTTGTTGTGTGCCCTGACAATTTGTCTTTCCATTTGAAACAGTATAACTTTTAGGCCAATGGTTTGTCTTGGAGTTGGGTTCCATTCTCAATTGAGTATACAATTAATCACGTGGTGGATGTAAGACTTAAAGTCTTCAGAAGAATGTACCTAGCAGTTTCTATGTATTGCTTTATTGGGGATGGTAAATGAATGGCAACATGTTTGTAGCAGCTTTGATGAGCGACAAACATACATGATCTATAGGAGCAAATCTATTTCCCCATATTATAGATACATAATATCTAACGAGACAATTCCATGGGGATGCAAGTGAGGTAGTGGGACGCAGCGCATCCACATCTCATCCTTGACTTATTGGTAAGACTGTCAAACGTGACCATGTGTTACACCCCAAAGACAGGTGCACGAAGTGAGTCCCATCCCTAACTTTGAAATGATTTACAATTCTTTATCAGTCATGTCGAAGAAAAAGTTGCCTTGAGAAATTTTATGGTAGATCTCATGCTATGTTGCAAAAGCGTTGTATTAATAGTGGAAGGAAATGCAGCGATGACAGAAAATTGGCTGGACAAATTTGACAGTTGATCTCATACCGAGTTGATAAAAGTGAAATTAATTGCTCTTGTAAGTACGCTTTGTATTAACTACTAAAAGCTCTTCTATTGTTATGCTTATTATGCTTGAAGCATAACAAGCATGCTTCAAGCACGCATTTGGTGCTCTTTTATTATGCTCGAAGCATGCTTTTTTGCATTTGTTTTGTAGAATATAAGTTATTAGCATTAACCTTTAGATTACAACAGCTTTAATGGGATCTTGATTTTTTATACAACTACCAGTGTTTATAATATTATATTTACAAGACAACACCAACTACCCGTGTCTCGATGATTATGCACTTCAGGATTTTATTGCAGTACTTATCTTAGGCATAAAGTCCGTTACATACTCCCCTAGTGTTCTTTGGATCTATTCCTTTTGGGTATATTTTGATTTGACTGTAGATTTCATTTTATATTATGAATATCAGCCATGAATATTTTGTTCAAGTACAAGAAAAATTATATAAAAAGTTATGGCTAAGGTTCTAGTGATTAGTTGGTAACTTGATTGTCATATTATCAACTGATAGTTGTTTTCAAATTTGCATTATAAAATTTTAAAAAACGAACAAGCATAGGTAAAATTTGCCCACCAACTTTTGTACACTTGCATAAGATACTAAATGTTCTTGTTAAAAGGATGATGTTTCTCTTTATTGCTAAGCCTTATTTATTTATCAGATACTGTGTATTACCTGTCATTGTATGTTAGTTTTTGAAGATTATCAATCGTTTTGGATCTTCACTTAATTTCACCCAAGCTTCATCTTGGTACCACCCAGGTTTGGACAAGTATTGTTCAATCGCTTACCTATTAATCAATATTCGATTGATTTGTATGAGGTTATCGAGAAAAATGATTTGATTACTACATTTCGTTTTGTGATTTAACCAAGCACACATTGTGCTTTGTGCATACATTCCAAGAGACCTTTGCACTTAAGTGGTCCTCAATCCTTGTGCTTTCACTAACACTGGTCTCATGATGTATAATAGTTTGGAATCCCTTTAAAGTCATATATCACTATTCACTTGTATACATCCCTACCATGATCTAATCCTTTGTATACATTTCAAGAGACCTTTTCACTTAAGTGGTCCTCAATCCTCACGCTTTCACCAACACCGATCTCATAATGTACAACATGGTGGGACCCCTTTACAGTCGTATATCACTATTCACTTGTATTCATCCCTACCATGATCTAGTCCTTCCCGAGCTTTGCCACTGAGGATGGTTTATGACAAGTTGGTGATATAGGGGAACTTTTGGGTGGGAAGAAGATTCTGTCACTGGCTTTTGAAACGACTTGTTGGTGATCATGTGGATACTAGTAGTGGGTTGTAGGTAGCTGCTATTTGTACACTAATGGGGATGATAACTATGAAATACTGTTGTTTCCGTAATAAATTAGTAGGTGTAGCTAGCTGGTTCGGTTGCTATGGAAGCACTGTTAGGCGTTACTCGTTAGCAGGATGCTGAAACCTTTATCCGAATTTGATTTGTAGCTATGTCTATATAAAGCTAAGGGGTGAAGCAATAAAGATGGAACAAATCATCCATGGTTAATATTTCTTATTTCTCTTTATAATTTTTTTGAGCTCTGTTTGATAAATAGTTTATGTACCAGTAGGGTTTTCTTTCACTTCAGATTTGTTTTATTTTTAAGTTTGGAGGGGATGGCAACTGTAGGTTTGGATTGCGAAACCCCTACCCAAATCTCTACCCCGCACTATGATCAACATCCCGAAGTACCCATCCATTCTCTAATCCGTGTGGGTGTTAAAGTGAAATACTGAATGGTATACCAATTAGGTTCCCGTCGTAATATGGAGTTTTATTGTTTCGCTACCACTTGTCAATGATTGAGAGGTCCCTTCCACTTATGACGCTGACATAATATAAACAAGCAGGGGTTACTGCATTATGGAGTTAAGTTACCTGGTTCCAATGCCTACAAGCTCCGAGTTCATTAGAATCTAATGCCGACCAGGGGAGTTCTCCATATCCAGCCCCACCCTGAACCCTGTGGCTGAGTTTTACTTTATTTCCTCATGCCCCCATTTGCATGCATCCCGACCTGTACTAGTAGGGGCAGGTCGGGGCTGGGTTTACTCAAATAATCATGTTGTTTTCATGGGTTTACTCTAGTAGTCATTCTCTTGTTGAATATCATTGTGAGCACCTCTAACTTGTTAATATAATTTTTAATATTTAAAAAAACATGTTTTCTAATTTCTCATAACTATTTGAAGATCCAATTTTGATGTGTTATGAGGAATGGCAAGACTCCTTGTGAAACAGTGGTTCATAGTTGTCAATACTCGTTGCATGATGTCATCATACGTTTAATTCTGACGTTATGTTTTAAACTGATGTTGTTTGAGTACTTAATTTTGTTCCTTAACTTCTGAATTTTCACCATATTGTGTTTATTCTTTATTATGAACAAACAAGAGCATTTATTATTGATTGCATGCTTTTACAATTTTTTGGGGGAAATTTTATGTTTAGCACCTGTTTGGTTTCCCAAAAAAGATGGCTTTTTTGCCATATTCTTTGGTTTCCGAAAAAAGCTAACTAACTTTTTTCCCATATCTTAATCTAAGGAAAAAAGCGAGTACTCATCCCCAACACCCTAACTTTTTTTGAACTAAAATTACTATAATACCTTCAATTAAAAAAGTCAACCCTTCTCACAAAAACAAAAAGCTGTGCCAATATTCTTAAATACTGCAACTTAAAAGCCAAAAGCAAGGGTATATTGGACATTTTAATAAAAGAAAAAAAGCAAAAAAGCTAATATAAAAAATCATTTCGAACACCTTGACTTCTTTCTATTCCTCTTTTTTTTTTTCTAAAAAAGCTAAACATCTAGAAATCCAAGCTTTTGAGACATCCCAAACAGGCTATTATTCAGGAATTCTTTCGATCCCTTTTTTTTAATTTTAATTTTGTGTTCTTGTCAACTAACACAGGTTACGTTTATGATGTGGGCTTCACATGCCCTCTTTCTTATTTAGTTCCCCACTGAAACCTTCTCTGGTATAATTGTGTAGTATCGCATATATAATGATTGTATGTAAAGTTGGGTATCTATGATTCAGAATTGAAAGTTGTAGAGAATTTGCAAAATCTACACAGTATTCCTGATGAGGGTGAATTTTACAGCCATTGAAGGATGGATTATTCTGGTCACTGGAGTTCATGAAGAGGCACAAGAAGATGATCTGCAAAATGCATTTGGCGAGTTTGGGGAGATCAAGAATTTGCATTTGAATCTTGATCGTCGAACTGGATTTGTCAAGGTAAAAAAATATGTTTTCTTATAGTGGGTAATATGAAAAGTAAAGCCATGCACACATACTCCCATAATTGCATATCATGTGTATGGTAATGGGGGATGATATTGTCTCGTTGAATGATTCATGATTGGTTATATACTGAAGGGTGCTATAGATTCCACTTAGAAATAGTCCCTTATATTTTCTTTTGGGGTAATTAGTTCCTTATATTTTGAAACTAAAGTGTTGCATTATTTATGTCTGCAATTCACTTTAAGGATCCTTTGTTATTCCATCATTAGTAGTTGTTTAAGTTTAACATTACAGTGAAAAATTCAGACCTTGTCCTTAGCGGGTCATCGGCTCAAGCTATGTACACCTATATATAGAAATATAAAATAAATAAGGAGCTAGAGGGCGTCAACTCAAGTGCATGGGAATGTATAAAAAAAGAAGACACTTGTATATGGACTGCTTACTGCTTACTCTTAAGCAAAAGGCACCCTTGAGAAATTGTTATTGCCTCGAATGATACATGTTTAAGTTTAACATTACTGTGCAAAATTCAGACCTTGTCCTTAGGGGCTCATTGGCTCAAGCTATGTACACCTATATATAGAAATATAAAATAAATAAAAGGAACTAGTGGGCGTCAACTCAAGTACATGGGAATGTATAAAAAAAGAAGACATTTGTATATGGACTGCTTACTGTTTACTCTTAAGCAAAAGGTATCCTTGAGACATTGTTATTGCCTCGAAAGTATGATTTTTCACACCTCACTAGTGCATTGGATTACATAAGTGAGATAGGCAACGGGTGCACTTTCACTAGGGTGCACATGCTTAGTGGTAATGGATTATTATCTACTCTCTTAGGTGTGTCATGTACCTCAGAAGCAGTGACTTGGATCAGTTGAAGATTAATAAAATTAATTACAGGATTAGTAAAGGTTTATGGGAAACTAATTAAATTAGATATTAGGCATGCTTTCATACTTACGTCTCATTTGGCATATGTTTTATCTATCCTTACTCATACTTATATTTAGTGGTTTATTGATGAATATTAACTCCTTTGGTTTGTTCATATGGTTGGACATTCTAGGTACACAACAACCTCATAGTAGATTTCATTTTCAAGGCTACTACTTTTTTTTGGGAGACATTTTTGGTTACTAATTGTATAGTCACAATTTTGGTTGTTTTTTGTCGTGGTTTCCATGATATAGGTCATAAGGCCAAACTCTTATTTTGTATAACTTCTTCTTAGTTGTTTTTTTTGAATTGCCGTACTTAATATTATATTTTGTTACTTATGCTTGTTAGTTTACTTTATTCACTTGTAACTAGAGGTTAAATGCATGTATGTAGAGTTTGGATGGATGACCTACGACTTATATTTGAGTTGTGTTGTTGTTGTTGAGATTTGGCAGAGCTTGTGTATCTTGTATTACTTGTGTGCTATTTACAGGTTATTTTGAATATGCTTGTACCGCCATGTTATTAGAAATATAGAGGAAACTCAGTTGAAATTTTCTAACAATGTTATGCTGAGAAGATATTGAAGAGATGTTCCTTTTATATTAACTCAAACTTATAATTATTATGTAAATATGTATACAGTTATGAGTTATGACTTAAAATTTTATTAAATTCCTTTTTTCATTTAAATATATGGCCTTTCTATTGAACATCAGTTAACTTCATTGGGTTAGGTGCAAGATTTCAGGCAGTTGGTTATCTTAGTTGGATCTCATATGCGGGTTACAATATTCGAGGCGTGACACTTGCAGTGCACTCTCACATGGATTGGTGGATTGTTGAAACTATGCTGGAGGATTGAATGCCTCGAGATGAAATTTTGGAGCGGCTGATGCACTGAATCAAAAACTTTAGCAAATTTAATTGCTTTTCATTTGTGGGTTTTGAAGATGATGCAATAGGTCGTTCAAACCCATGAAACAGTAGTGTGGAGTAGTGGGCAATTCTGGGTAGTTGGAGGAGAGTGGGAAACACATAGAAATGAGTTAATGAATTGGGAAAAAATACGAGATTGTATTAAAAATTATGTCCAAAAGAATATGAGAATTATCTTGTAGTATCGAAGGAATTGCACGTTTAGCGATCCAATAGCAAAGACAGAAGGGAATGTATGATTTATAGTAAGCTAGTGATGATGAATTGCTTCGAATCAACATCACTATTACCTTACGACTTTCTCCTTGCTATAGGTATGAGTGTGCCTTTTTCTGTCTTGCTATTGATTAGTTTGTATCTTCCCTTCCTATGCCTGTAGTACCCCTAAATAGCTAGATCCAAATGAAGGGGTTCAATCTGTCATGATTCACTTTTTGCCTATGGTTTCTTGGAGAAAAGTGCCTCGTCACTCCGCCAATAAAGGGGGTCAAACCCTCAAGCCAAGCTCGACCTTCTTGGGCATGTACCCGATTGGGATACCCGACTAGAAAATGACTCTATTTATGCCTTTCTTTATGGCTTTTGGAAGGCCTTCCCATTATAAATAAAAAGAAAAGGAGTTAGACTTACCTGGTTGTAGACTAACCGTAGGTTTCTCGGTAATATGGAGATCTGCGAGAACTTTTACCCATATCCTTATCATTTCTTCATAATTGTCCGCTCATAGCACGATGGAATTGTCCGATTATGGCACACGCTTCTTCAATGGCTCTGTATGAAAGACTACTAGCTCTACAATGGATAGCTAGCCTAGTCAGCATCAGTGGTTAACAGTCCCGGAGTGATGGTTAGGCCAAGAATCCTATCTTTTTTTGTTTAGTGGAAGTAGGAATGGAGTGGCTCATGCCATGGTAGAGATATCATCCTACTTATAAGCTAGTTATTGACTGGTTCAACTGCAGATAAGATATCCCCATGATATATTCAGCTAGCTTGTTAGCTTAGTTTGTCTTGCTCGGGACTTGCCAGTCTCACTTATATAGGATCACATTTCGTCTCCATGAGTTAGCTTGTTTGCCTGCAAGGCCCAATCACAGCAGTTCGTCCCCCTTCTCAAGTTCTGAAGGGTAGCTTTTCACTTAGTGATCCCTATTATTTGGTATTGGCACTAACAATGGCACTGACTTTAACTTCAACTTAGTCCTCCGCTTGTGAATCAGGCTATCTTATCATTTATACATAACGAATTGATGTGGTATATTCATATCATAACATATGAACAGTAAGAACTTGCATTCTTATTGAGACTATAACTCATATGGAAGAAAATAGATTTATGGATCTTTTGATTTACTACTAAATCAAGATAATTAGTTGGAATGTATGGATTTGAAGGCATTTGGTAAAAGGGTAGTGGTGAGTGCGCTTTTGAAGCTATGGAAAGCTAATGTGGTGCACTTCTTAGTGACTAAACTTTATTTGGCAGACAGGGAAGTGGGAGGTGGTGACAGATGTTTAGGAGAAGAAG
>JAOTRH010000010.1:11871494-11888529 GCA_034768845.1 Heliamphora exappendiculata | reverse complement strand
TTATAAGATGATAAATTAAAAAAATAAAATATAAATATAAATAAATATTATAATAAAAATTTAAATACCAATTCAAATAATAAAAATACTTACAAATTAAAGAAAAAGGAATGGCGAACTGGCGACTTCGCCAAACACCACGAAGCCAAATAGCCCACAACTCTTCAGCAGCTTCCCACGCCTTCTTCAGCAACTTTGAACACAGCAACTTCGCACGCAAGCTTCGAACACGACCGAAGGTCCGAAATCACCCAAAATCCCAAATCAAGCATGCAAACTCCACTCGTATCCCAAGTCGCAACCTCAGCAACACCGAACTCACAAATCAAACTCCAATCGAACTCCAACGGCACGATCGGCAATCCAAATCGACGCTGGAACCTTGGAATGGAACTCTAGATCCGAACTGAAGTCGACGATTCGAAGAGCAAGATGAAAGAGAAGTTCGGAAGACGAAAGATGTTCGGGAAAGAAGAAAGCTTCGAAGACGACAAACGAAAAAGAAAACGGTGAGTTTTCACTTCTCTCAATAGTCAGTGTGTCGGGGGGCCGTATCGTCTGTAACGACCGTTACAGACCGATACACTACCATTACCCGTTACATAACGGGAGTTACGCTGGAGATTCTCTGTGCGACCGTTTTCATATAGCATAATGGGCTCGAGCCTTCAATATTCCGTTACGTAATGACTGTTATTTAGAACCTTGGTGTAAGCCAAACCTGTTGTTATCGTAGACGGAATATCTACCTCTATGTAACGACTTAAGTGTAATACTTACCCAATAATTTCAATAAATGGATTAACAACACAACTCAAAAGATTAAACCCAATTTATTAGTAATAGTCCATGTTCTATATGTATCAGACTTATTTTCCATCTCCCAATGATATAAAATTGGGATACTAGTATACCACTATATCTCCTACTTAAATACACGATATTCTCGTCGCTTTACATCCACACATTAACTGACACAAAGCAGCCTATTAGCGTATATAGAGAATACAGCCTTAGAGTGTCAACCTCTCTCAAGAGCCAATATCCCTCTAATCACCCCACCAAGGAATCCCTCTACGGGATTATGATTAGCTCTGCTACCACCTGTAATGACTCGCACCCGAGATGTCCATGACAACCTCCATTGGAGTTTTACAATGCAACCCAAAAACCATGATAGGAAGTTAACATGTATCGCGTACGCATTTGTATTTATCATCATCACCACATTTGGCACCTAATGTGGTATGTTACAATGTGCCCCGCTTAGCCACAATATCCCAGTTGTGCCTCCCTCCACACAGTCTAGGAACATTCTCTAGTCACCATAACTGGCCTGTTGGGGAATAATCATACTCACACGAACATGTACAATCGCATACGAGAAAAAAACAAATAAAAATCAAGCACAACACGAAGATTTACGTGGTTTGGCAATTGGTGCCTACGTTCACGGACTCACAACATTTCACTATTCTTAAGAAAAAATAGAAATACAATAATGTATAACTCAACGGCTAGGGTTTAGAACAATAATCCCTTTAAATAAAATGCTAAAACATGAGAGTTAGGGTTAATACGCACATGTCCGCTGCAATCTGTCCGAACAGAATTAAGCCCCATTTGGACGGCCAAAATTTTTTACCCTAACTGCCTCATTCCATCCGGACGGTCTAAGGCCCCATTCGAACGGATTTGACCAGCGCCCCAACTCCTTCAACACTGCTTTGCTATGTCCGAACGGGGCTGCTTTGTTCTGTTTGGACGGCCCAAGGCCCCTTCCGAACGGTATGGTCCAAAGAGGTTTTGTCTTCACTTTTTTAACAATCTCCCACTTTAAGTAAAACTGCTCCGAGTCTTCTAATACCCGGAAACTGTTGTATCCTCAAAGCGAATATGTGAACCCGTGTAATCCTTCTCCCATCTTCTAAGCTTGAAGACCAACTGATGGTGAACAAGTCTTGAACTTCTCCACTGTCACCACTTTAGTGAACATGTCTGCAGAATTCTCGCTCGTGTGAATCTTCTCCAGATCAAACTGCCCCTTTTCCAACTAAAACTGGATAAAATAATACTTGATGTCAATATGTTTGGTCCTTCAATGGAAGACTAAGTTCTTCACCAGATGTCTAACACTTTGACTGTCACTAAACAACTAACACTTGTCTTGTTCCTTACCCAACTCCTTTAAGAAATTCTTTAGCCATATCAACTCCTTCCACGCCTCCATACCTACTATATAATTTGCCTCTATGGTAGAGATAGTTACAATCTTCTGTAATCTCGATACCCAACTAACTGTTGCACTGCCCAAAGTAAACACATCTTGTAGTACTTTTCTTGCTATTAATGTCACATACCAAGTCTGAATTCACATACCCCTGAAGTCAAATCTGAGTTGTCATAGCAAAATGCATAGTCTATAATACCCCTAAGATACATCATAATCCATTCTACTGCTTATTAGTGCTCCTTGCCCGAATTGAACATAAAACTTGCTCATAACTCCAATTGCATAGGAAATGTTTACCTTTTACATGTCATGGCATACCTTAGCCTACCTACGGCTTACGCATAAGGTACCTTAGCCATGCTTCTCCGCTTTTCTTCACTGACTAACCCCTGGTCCTTTGAAAGCCTGAAGTGTTGGATTGTCCCATATCGCCCAGTTTGAAGTTTCTCTGTGCAGTTTATATGGCTCAGTTTCTCCTTTCCTTAACACTTGGATTTTAAGGAGTAGTGTAGGCTAGGCTTTTCAACTTAGTATTAGAACTGAGTTGCTCGATTTCTAGCGTGCTGAATATCTGGCTGCTGTGGTCCAGGAGGTGCGTTGGATTGTTCCGCATCGCCCAGTTTAAGCCCCGTCTATGCTGTTTATATGGCTCAGTTTCTCATTTCCTTAATACCTGGGTTTTAAGGAGTTGTGTGGGTTGAGCTTTTCAACTTAAAGTGGCTTGCAAAAGTGCGCTAACAGGTTTAGCACCATCATGTTGAACAGCTTTAGCACCTTTTCAACATACTCTGCTTGGGAGAGTTTCATCTTTATGTTCACATGGTCCCCGACCGATCCTTATGCCAAGAATCCGTTTGGATGCTCTTAGATTGTTCGTGGCAAACTCCTTGGACAACTACAACTTAAAATTCTCAATCTCATCTATGCTAGACCCTACAATTAGCATGTCATCTACCTACAATACCAATATAAGATGCAAAGAACTTAAAGTAACAACAGTGGTTTGCATGGTATCTGCTAAATCTTGCACCTACCATAAAGTGTCAAGCCTCTTATACAAGTGCCTCGAGACCTGTTTCAAACCATATAAACTATTCTTGAGTTTGCATACAAGATTTTTCAATCCCTCCACTCCATATTCCTATGCTGCACCATATAGATATCCTCATCTAGATCCTCGTGAAGGAAAGCAGTTTTGACATCCAACTGCTCTACTAGTGTAGATTTTCTATTGTCACAATGCTCAAAACTGATCTGATGGTTGAAATTTTCACAACAGGTGAAAAAATCTCTGTGTAGCCTATCCCTGGCTTCTGTTGAAACCCCCTAACTACTAACCGAGTCTTGTACCTTGTGTTATCATCAGCCTCTTCCTTCAATCTGTAAACTCACTTGTTCTGCATAACTGACTTACCCTTGGACAACCATACCAACTCTAAAGTCTAATTTGATAGTAGAAATTCCATTTCATCATCGATGGACTCTCACTCCTCCCTAGTATCAACCTGCAATGCTTCTTCAAAAAACTCTAGTTCACCTCAATCTGTTAGCAACAAATAATTTAATGATGGTGAATAACACATTATAGATTTACGGACTCTGGTGGATCTCTTAAAAGGAGGAGTCTATCTCTCTATCTGTGGAGTTAACTGTATATTCTCATTCCAAAGTTTTAAAACTCTATTTGATATCCCCTCAAACTCAACGAAGTCTAATCCATCAGTGGTTACCTTTGTGATCATGTATGTTTTCAAACAAAACTGACTCATTGAACACAACATCAATACTGCTAACTATTTTCCTATTTTCATAATCCCAAAATTTGTACCTGTAGTAATCAGTTTCGTAGCAACAAAGACACATTCTAGACTTATGGTCAAGCTTACTTCTCATATCCTGCTCTATATGTGAATATAGAAAATATTACTAAAAATACGCGCATAGGATAAAGTTACCTCTTCTTATCCACGCTTCCTCTGGCATTCCACCTTCCAAAGGTACCAAAGGTCTCAAGTTGATTAGAAACGTTGTTGAGTTCACAGCATCAGCCCAAAACTGTTTTGGCAATTCGGCATGCAACCTCACGCTCCTGGCATGTTCCATGATCGTTCTGTTCATCTACTCTGCCACCCCGTTCTGCTTTGGCTTCATTGAAACATTCATAATTCTCATGATCACATTAGCCAAACAGTTAGTTCTCAAACTCAATGTTATCTAACTCAACACTTGAGCATTTTTCCTGTTTCATTTTCAAATAGGGCTTTTCAATTCTTAAATATTCCGAATACATCATATTTATTTTTACAAAAATAAACCCATAACTTTCTTGTAACATCGTCAATAAAATGACATCGAGAATCACCAAGGTAGGATACCAGATATGGCCCCCACACATCGGTATGGACCAATTCCAATAGCACTAATTTTGGAGTCCGTGTAGTTTTAATAAAACTGACCTTCTATTTCCTAAAGATGCAATCTTCACTGAAGTCCAGATTAACTAACTATAGACCACGCAACTTCCTTTCTGATACCATATCACTTTTATTCACTTTTATTCCTTTTTAATTAATGGTGACCAAGCCGCCTATGCCAAGTATCAACTTCAACCCAGTAACTGATATGCTACTGTACAAACCGTATGACACATACAAAGTGTCTTCCTTCTTGCCACTGACTAAAACCAGGGACCCTCTATTCGTCTTCCATGAATCCCTCGTGAAAGATGTTCACCTCTCCACTTTCTGACAACTGTTCCATTGAAATAAGATCCCTGATCAGACTTAGCACATGTCTAACGTCCTTCAATTTTGGTCTTATACCATTTGTCAGAGTAATCTGAACATCACCCTTTCCAACAATACTGTAGACCTTGTCATCCCCGAGATACATAGTTGAAATTATCCTGCACATAATTGTTAAGGATGTCCATGCGTAGAGTAGCATGAAACGAAGCTCTCAAATCTATGATCCAAGACTCGTTGCAGTAATCCATGGCACAATCAAAGCATCTATATCATCGTCATCGATAAAATTAACAATGTTCTTACCGCCTTGATTGGTGTCATTCCCATACTTCCTCCATGCTTTGCAATCCTTTCTGGAGTTCCCTTTCTGACCACAATTACAGCAACCATCTGATTTACTATCACTTACCCGAGACTTAGACCGTCCTCTTCTTGATTTCAATCTACTATTCTTGTGATCATTGTGATTTCCTTCGTTATTCTTTCAACCTCTACCTTATGTGTTCAAGGCTGAACCAGAAGTAAAATGATCACCTAATGTCCTCCTTCGAGCCTATTCTCCCAAAACAAAACTGACTACGTCCTCCAACTTTAACTTTGTCGAACCAGAGAAGTTGCTCGCCGCCACAAGCAGGCCGTTCTAACTTTCTAGTAGACCAAAGAGCAAAAGAAAGGCCTTCACCGCATCGTTAAACTCTATCTTCACTGATTCCAACTTATTGGTGATTGTGTTGAAATCATTTAAATGTTCAGCAACAACTATATCATCTTCCGTTTTCAAATTAAATAACTTCATCAAATACAACTTATTTGATGCAGAAAGTTTCTCGTACATCTTCTCAAGCGTCGCAAGTAATCTTATTTTCGTTCTTTACTTTGCGATGTTCGAGGCAATTAACGGTATGAGGTTAATTGCACGGTCCCCAAAGCTTTATGATCAAGTACTTCCCATCCATCCCTCGTCATCTTTTCCGGCTTTTCCCTGAGTAAGGAAAGATATAGATCCTTCTGGTATACAACTTCGATTTGCATCCTTCAAAAGGCAAAGTTTAAGCTACTAAACTTCTCAATCTTGACTTTTTCTTCTTGCCATTGCACATTCTTCGACCTAAAAAACCTAGACTTCTGGTACCAGTTATTGGGAAATAATCACACCCACACAAACACGCACAATCACACACAAGAAAGAAACGAACAAGAATCAAGCACGACATGAAGATTTACATAGTTCGGCAATTGGTGCCTACGTCCACAGACTTTTCACAATTCTTAAGAGACAATAAGGTTACAATAGAGTATAACTCAGCGGCTAGGATTTAGAACAATAACCCCTTTAAATAACCCCTTTAGGGTTAAAACGCACAACAGGTCCTCTGCAATCCGTCCGAGCGGTATTGAGCCTCGTCTAAATAACAAATTTTTTCACCCCCAATGCCTCATTCCATCCGGACGGCTTGAGACCCCATCCAAACGAATTTGACTAGTGCCCAACTCCTTCACCACTGCTTTGTTCTGTCTAGACAACCCAAGGCCCCGTTTGGACGATTTGGTCCAGAGAGGTTTTTCTTCACTATTTTAACATGAACCACTTGTCACATAGACCAAAATTATGCTCTAATATTACTTATAATGACAAAAGTTGACTATTAGCCCAATAACTTGAAAAAAGAATCTAACAAAACAATCCAAAAACTTAAGTTTAGGTTATTAGTAATAGCACGCATACCAAACCAAGCCAAGCCTTGCCTTTGTCCCAATCAATTAGGGTCGGCCACATGAATCCTTTTACGTCATTCAACTCTGTTAAGAGCCACATCTTCAATTAGTTTTAATAGGTTCATATATTTTCTTAATACGACACCCTATATCAATTTAGGTCTACTCCTCCCCCTAGTGTTTTCATTACTCATGATCTTGTCGCTTTTTCTAACTACTGCATCAACTGGTCTACGTTGTATATATTCAAACTACCTTAATCTATTTTCTCTCAATTTGTCTTCAATTGGTGCAACTCCTACCATTCCACGTATCTTTTCATTCCTAATTTTATCTTTTCTAGTCTTACCACACAATCACCTTAATGTTCTCATCTCTACAACACTCATCTTATTTACATGATCTTTCTTAGCAGCCTAACATTATGTCCCATATAAAATCGCAAGTCTAATAACTGTCCTATAAAATTTTTCTTTTAATCTTGTAGGTATCCGTCAATCACATAAAACTCCAGAAGCACTCCTCCACTTGAACCAACCAACTTTGATTCTATGGATTACATCATTTGCAACTTCTCCATCTTTATTAATAATCAAAACTAGATAATGAAAATAATCATTGCAACTTCTCCATCTTTATTAATAATCAAAACTAGATAATGAAAATAATCACTCTTAAGTATCTCTTCATTTTGAATCTTTACTTTTTTACTATTTATACTCCTATTACTACTAAAATTATATTCCATATATTCAGCTTTGTTTCTACTTATTCGAAACCATTTTGATTCCAAAGTTTCCCTCCATATTTCTAGCTTAGCGCTAACCTCACTCCTAGTCTCAGCCACTAAAGACAATATCATCAATAAATAACATACACCATGGGACCTCATCCTATATATATCAAACCCATTTTCTATCTTCCCCAATTTGAGATTGGGATACTACAACCTAAACCTGACAAGAATTGGGATAAAATCGATTTTGAAGATGTAACATCAAATAGCAAAGTATTAAATGCACATCTTTAACGGTGTTACTTCTTATGAGTTTAGGCATGTCTCCGCTTGTGACATTGGTAAGATGCTTGGAGTATTTTGTGTGATACTTATAAAAAGACTGAGAAAATCAAGGGAGCAAAACTTCAAGACTCACAAAAAAGTCCTAAAACCTTCATTATGTAAGAGAATCAGTTTGCTAAATTTAGGAAAATCAAACAACATAGGTAATGCTTTCTATAACCTTCGTGAGAAGATTTCCGAAAACAAGGTTGTGAAAAAGGTCAAAAGATCATTGCCAGATTTCGACCAAAATAATATTTTCATAGAAAATGCATAAACTCTTAATAATCTTAGTATCGAAAATTGTTTGGAAATCTTCAAACTCACAAGGCTGGTTTATATGGCAATGATGATGATGACGCCATATCATCATCCGAGTCAAGGATTATTCAGCATGTATTCATTTGTAACCGCCTTTTAAGTGATTCCACAGGTAATAAAGATTAAAGGCTCAAAGATCACCAGTATACAAACGTTTCCTGCAGCCATTGTGATATAAAAGTAAGGTACAGCATAACATGTGATGTGAAGCAAACCAGGGGACACCTATGGTGAAAATGTATATCCTTTTTCTTCTTCTTGATATGTATGTAAAAAGGTATTCAAGTATGCCCATAGTTGATTGAAAAGATGCAGCAAAATGGTCAAGAATTATTTTTATTTTTATTTTTTTGGGTTTGGGGGGGGAGGGAGTTTGGGTTCTTCATCATCATATAAAGCATGAAGATTAGCTTAGTTTAATATCCTTTTAAGGATAGTGGGAGGATGGTAAGTCAGTAGGTGGAAGGATATCAACAGTCAACAAAGCCACAATTCTTAAAGCTTTTGACCTCTGCAATGAGTGGGTATAGATAAGCTCATGGTACAAAACAAAACAGAGCACACTACATCTCTTGGTCAAAGTCAAAATTCTTCTTCCACATCTCTTGGTCTAATGTGATCAAGGATCATGTCCCTCAATGAGTATGGGATGAGGTATCTCTGTGTGTGTATATATATATATATATATATATATATATATATAAGTAAATTTTATAAGAAGGCATTAAAGAGCTGTATATCAAAGGGAAAACCCCATATAAAAAGGAGACAAACCAAATAACATCTCCCCATTCACAACAAACGAAAAGCCTCTACAACAAAAGGACCATCACAAGGCCAAGGATTATACAAAATAATAATACCACCCACAGAATTCACGTCCATCTACAACTAACTATACAATTTGGACAACAAAACTTTGAATTTGTACAATCTTACACCTTCAAACGATCTTCATTGTGCTCCCACCACAACATCCACATCAAGTACACCAAATCAAGTTGCCAGACCTTCCTTGTATCCCTCATGACTCCACCACCTCACCAAGTAAGATTGCTCCCACCTTCCCAAAGACTCGACTACCTCCAAATATGACGCCCCAAATTTCGGATAGCATCCAGAGCAACAAATACTATGAAAGCGGAAAAGAAACGGGAAGATACCATACATAAAAAGATAAAAGGTTCTACAATGTTTGAATATTACATCCCAAAAGAGAACAGAGTGACAAAACAAGGGATTCCAGCTACAAAAGTACAAAATGGGCCAACGTGACCAGAAAGGAAGACTAAGAACTGGCTCACGTGAGCCAAGGTTCCATCAAGTCGTCGACAAAGAAGGTTGTAGTCTCGTCCAACTTACCTAAACCTGGCATAAAACGATATGAGCTGCGACGCCCAGTAGAAACCAAAAATATATACAAGTATGTTACCAACAACATGGTAAGCAAATCACAGAGCACCAAAAATAGAATATGTATGACAACATTAATGATGATGATTCTTTATTCGATTACTAAAGTTGATTAAACTAAGTCATTCTAGGTTCATCTTACCAGAAGAACCATCCTAGCCCCCATCAACAACCACAGACCAAGTCTACCGTCCAAATACAACGTTCCTTCAGTTACAGTGATGACCTCATAGTCAAATTAAATATCCAACGGTTTCAACCAAGAGGCAAAGGCGTAGATATCACCACTTCAGCCCTCCAAATCTTAGGTCAAAGTCTAGTGTGTAATCAACGAAAATTCTACACCGATTATCTAACCTTTGACATCCTTCATCGTTGAGGGACTCCCTCGAAAAGTAACACTAGGGTACTCCGCCAAAACATCTGCAATGTACTCCCCATGAGAAAAACATATCACGGGGTACTCCCCCGAAAACCATCTGTCGGGTACTCCCCTGATACAAAAGATTCACAGGATACTCTCCCAAAAAGTGTCATCACCCTAAGGTTGATTTCACTTAACATCTTTATGAGAAAGGCATGTGATTCCCACAACCCATACTCGATAAATGTAAACGCACAACTCCATGGTATAAAATACTAACTTTTCAATTTGATATGAAATCTTATGCATGATATAAAACTTAGCATCTATATACTCAATTTTATCATGACATGATTTGGTATTCTCTCATAATCTATCTAAGCATGCTAAATACTACAATTTCAACCTTAACATATTAACATGGAACACTTAATCACATCATCTTCAACAATATTCTTTCAAAACTATATACACAATTAGCATAGCATGACAAATAGCACAACAATAGATACTAAAAAGTTCACCTTAATGTTCCAAAGAACTAAAATCACAGCAATTAAATAAGCAAAGTCAGCCTCTGTATTTAGAGATTTAAAAGTAATAAAAGTAAAACTTCACTAAAATTTCTAAAATTTTGCACGTAGCTAACTTAAGATGTCCTCTAAACTTTTTATGAAGAAAATTTTTCTTAAATCCTCCTCTAAAACGGCTCAAACAAGAATGACAGATCTGGTCTACCTTAAACAAAGGAGATAAGATCTATCACCGAACTTTAAAAATACAAAATGGGGGACAAGATCTATCACCAAATTTTAAAAATACAAACAGTGCCTTTATCCATATATTTAAACCTTGATAAATTTTATAAAAATATAATGGATGTTAAGGAACTCTGAGACTTGACCTTACTCAAAAATACTTAGTATTTTGAGAGAGAACAATTTTTAACTACAAGGTGTCCAGATCAGGCACACTTGGGGAAAAATAGCATAACTTTTAATAAACTTGTACTTTTCGAGCAATTCCAGTAGAGTTAGAGAGATAAGATAAAAATCTAACTATTCTCACTAGTTTCATGTAAATTTTCTACAAGAAATGGCACTATTTTAAAGTCGGTTGTTCAAAATAATGTTTTATCCATTTTAGAAAATAATATTTTAAAATTATGAAGAACCTGAAGCTAGGTTCCATAAAAATTTGTGCATGCAAAGAACATCTATATTAGGCTACAGAAAAATTTAGAGATCAAAGTGATGGGATTTGACCCAAAAATAAATTGTTCAAAACATGAAATCTCTACAGGATTTCATGAGGTTGAGCAAGAAAAGACCCATGCACAACCCTTAGGGTGCTTGATTCATTATTGCATGGCTCTAACCCTCATATATATTGTTTATATATGAGTTTTAGACCATATTCAATAATCAAAACTCAAATAAAATGAGTTTTAGAAGAAGAAAAGAGAAAGGATACAAATTCGGTTCATACCTTCGTCTCATGAAAAAGAGATGAGGTATGGACCTCCTTTGAGCATTTGAGGGTCAAGGATTTGCATAAAAAGAAAAATACAAACATATATAATTGATTTCTAACTTGAGTATGCTGAAGTGATGAAAAAACAAAAGGACTTGATGAAGAACTCCCTTGGAGGAAGACTTGAAGATACCACCAAGGAAAAAGCCCTTCTTTCTTGTGCTTCATCTTCTTCTTCTTTCTTTCCCTCTCTCTCTCACACTCTCTCTCTCTATTTTCCCACTCTAGAATTCGGCAAAGACAAGGTGGAGGGGCTGAATTTGCTGATTTTTAAAGGCTAAGCGTGAGTGGTGTAATGATGCAAGGGAAGAGGTTTGGCCATACAAAATGCATGCAAGCCTTACATGACTTGACAGGAGAGTTTTATATATATATATATATATATATATATTGTGTATCATGGGTGGGTTGGCCGGCTAAGCAAGGTGGGGCTAATGATTTGCTGAATTTTGTACATGTAAAAGCATAAAAAGTGTCCAAGTGGGTATAATTATACTACATTGCCAAAAAAATGCTTAAAATAAGTTTAAAATAAAAAAAGTCACTTTTCTCAAGAAAATTGTATTTAACTAATAATATTATGGTTGGCACATTATATCTACTAGCGACTCAGCACACGCAATGCGTGTGTACATCAAACAAATAAAATTAAAATAATTGAAGGAAATGAAATACTAAAATGATATTTTTAAGGTAATTGAGGGAAATTTGGAAGGGCATTTTAGTCAAACACAAAAGTTCATTCAAAAAGGGTAACGAATGTGAATAGTGTTGCAAAGAGGAAGAGATAGTGGGCCATTTTTTTCTCCATTGTGAGGTGGCTAGAGTCCTTTGAGATGTGATTCTCAATTTGTTTGGCATCCAATAGATGTTGGCTTCTATTCAACAATTGTAGTGAGCGTTGGAATTCTTGATGTAGGTAGAGGAGGAACCAGATAGTTTTGTGGTACCTTTGGACAAAGAGGAATAGACTCATTTTTTATGGGTCTAATCCGGCAATTTAGAAGTTGAAAATGGCCCTTTCGAACACTTCTTATTTTTGGTGTAAATGAGATTTTTGTGAATCCTCCTTCCTTTTTATTGATTTATTAGGTGATCTCAACTTAGTGTTGAGTTTGTTTTGAATTGCTATAGTTTTTTGTATTAAAGTTGAGCCCTTTCCTGTTCCTTTTGCTCTTTTACACTTGCACTCCCATTTATCATAGAAAAAAGTCCATTATAGCTATCGCATACGAATGATAGTTAACATATGTTCATTTTCTCCCTTTCAGCTTTTGTTTCATATTTATTTACTCAACAACCCTTACCATAACAAGGGCAACACTTTTAGCCTTTCACTAAAGAAAGGCTCCTTTTTACCGTAACACCGACTTTGAAGCCTCAAGTCAATATTTGCTACCAAAAGATATTCGAAATAGTGTCAATTTTATTCCATACAAAAGAAAAAAAAAACAAAAACAAGAGAAAGATAAAAAAGATAAATAGAGAGCGCAAAATATGGAGAAAGAAATAGAGCGATAGTCCAACAAAGATAGCAAAACAAAGGGAAAGAGAGGGGAAGACAGGAGAGAGGAGCACTAGCATGGGTGCAAATCAGAGACAGATAGAGATAAGTCATGAATCATGATTTGCAGCAAAAGAAAAGAAGAAATAGGAAAGTAACTTGGGATTCAAAACCCAACAGTATTGCACATCATTTTATCAAACTTTTCAATTGGGCAAGAAAGGAGGATTCTGTCATCGATAGATAAGACCGTCTTAAGGGTGTACCTGGTCCGGTTTGGACCAGCTTTGCATAAATCCAACAACCAAATCGGTTTCTACGGTTCCAATAATTTCATAATCAAACCAAACTGTGTGATATATAAAACCGAACCTATTATTGACGGTTTGATCCCGATTCAAAACCACGATTCTACTAATATATAATGCTCATATATAGTGCTAAAATCCAGCATAACTTGCATTAGAACTCAATAAAAGTAAATAGAATTTAAGATTCAACATCAAAATTTAAATCCATTCAATCCAAATTCGATTCAATATATATATTTGTTTTAGAATAATTAGCTTATGGTAACTATAGTAGAGAACCAACATATGCTATAAATAGATTATATATATTAAATGAAAAATTTATGTTCGGTTAGGTTCAGTTCGGAACCGGAATCGTGGCTTTAAATCCACGAACCAATTCGTAGTCTGCAGTTTACATATTTTTAGAACCGAAACCAAACTGATTCTATACAAAACTGAACTAATCCACACGGTTTGGACCGGTTCAGATCGATTCTTCGATTTTATTGGTTTTTCAATTTTTTTGGTTTTTTGAACAGCCCTAGTCAAAGTGGAGAGCTTCGTTCCCTATTAGGACGGACTTCTTCAAAATTTCTTCGGTAATAAGATATACTTTGTTTTAAGTTTAGAGAATTTGAGTGGGTGTGCTATTTTTGACATTGAACAGATCTTACATATCAAACGATACTCATCGCATCGTGCATCTTGAGCATCTCCTCAAGGCGCGCTTAGACAATGATTCAATAAGCTTTCCTTGCCTCACTATGCTCGAGGTATATAATTATGTCTATCTGTGCTTTGAGCTTAGGCGGATGCCTAGGCATGCTTTTAAAAACCACACGGGTTGATTGTGTGATCAAAAACCTTTGGTCTGTTCAATTCTGCTTTGCTAAAGAATGAAATTGCAAAAAGCAAGCTTAGGAAAAACCATGGCATCAGCTACGCAAAAAGAGAGAGAATAAAAACTCCTCTTGGATGCTATCCATGAACACAACACACACACATAATATAATATAATTATACTCGAGGCATATAATTATGTCTATCTGTGCTTTGAGCTAAGGCGGGGTGCCTAGGCATGCTTTTAACAACCACGGGGATTGATCGTGTGATAAAAAAAATCTCGTGTCTTCGGTTCTACTACACTAAAGAATGAAATTGCAAAAAACAAGCGCGGGAAAAACCATGACATCAAGTACGCAAAAAGAGAGAATAAAAAGTCCTATTGGATGCTATCCACACACACACACAGAGACTAAATAGCAAACCACCAAATCTACTAAACAACTCCACAGTTTATGATTTCAAATACAGTTAATGGTCTTTTTAATGTCTTCACCTAGTAAGATGAACTATTGGAGACAGATTGGATGTACCATGGTGTAAAACAGTTCACAAATGCTCATACTAGTAATTTGTCCCCTAGGAAATAAAATAAATTCAACAAGATACACAAGGTAACAAGGGAAATCCGACACAATAAAACATTCAATCACCACATACAGCAACATTGGCTTTCTTCACCATCATAGAAACGTGTTAATCTAATGAAACATAAGAATAAGGTGTAGAAGCAAAAAAAAAATGCGCTCAAATGGCCCAAGACAACAACACCATTGAATGACAATGGCCATTCTTCGATGTTGAGGACACTTTGGACCTAAAAGAGCAAAAGCAATAGCTAGAGAACATTAATTAGATACTTGAAATGGAGACAAGCAATACCAAATTGAAAATAGTCATGGAAAACCATAATTACAACCTAATATAGGGACCGTGACATATTTTTAGCACAATAACTATACACTTCTAAATAATTCAGTTCAAATTCCAAGTTCACAATACAAAGTCCTATAAAATTATAGAGAGAGAATAAAAAATCCTATTGGATGCTATCCATGAACACACAGCACACACACAGAGAGAGAGAGAGAGAGAGAGACTAAATAGCAAACCACCAAATCTACTAAACAACTCCACAGTTTATGATTTTAAATACAGTTAATGGCCTTTTTAATGTCTTCACCCAGTAAGATGAACTATTGGAGACAGATTGGACATACCATGGTGTAAAACAGTTCACAAATGCTCATACTAGTAATTTGTCCCCTAGGAAATAAAATAAATTGAACAAGATACACAACAAGGTAACAAGGGAAATCCGACACAATAAAACATTCAATCACCACCATACAGCAACATTGGCTTTCTTCAACATCATGGAAACGTGTGAATCTAATGAAACATAAGAACAAGGTGCAGAAGCAAAAAAAAAAATGCACTCAAATGACCCAAGACGACACCACCATTGAATGACAATGGCCATTCTTCGATGTTGAGGACACTTTGGACCTAAAAGAGCAAAAGCTATAGCTGGAGAACATTAATTAGATACTTGAAATGGAGACAAGCAATACCAAATTGAAAATAGTCATGGAAAACCATAATTACAACCTAATATAGGGACCGTGACATATTTTTAGCACAATAACTATACACTTTTAAATAATTCAGTTCAAATTCCAAGTTCATGAAACCAAGTCTTATAAAATTATAGAGGGCTAGCAAAAAGCTGAAACTTCATCATTACCAAAAAAAAACAATGACTAAGCAACAATGTATGGCAATAGGAAGCTAACCAGGAAAAGAGGTAAAACATATTAATTTTAACAAGAAAGATACACAACTTTGATTATCTAAAATGGGCAAATTCTAATAACCAACTGCCACTTACCGGGCACGACTTTGGGGGGATCTTCCTTGCCATCTGGTGCGCAAACATACCTCTGCCCTTTATACCAAACCAAATGGGGTGGCTTTGGTGCATACAAACTCCCTTCTGGCAAATTAATATAAAACCCAATAACATCACCTTCCACATACCCTTCTTCCCCATACTTCTCCCTCAAAGCCTTATGTATCTTACTCCCATCAATATCCCTATACCCAAAACTATTCGCATCATATCCAACCGGTGCCTGCAAGTCACCTTTCTCCATAGACCACCCGAGTCTAGTATGCCCAGTCTCACCCAAATACAATACCTTAATCTCAAAATACCAAGCACCCTCCACAACCCCTCTGGTGGCTCTTACCATTCTGTAACCTTTGGTACTACCAGCACGCAATCGATCATCGCTCAATTCAACTTTCTCTGCTTTGTAAACCTTCGATAGACAAATATTCATATCTGGGGTATCATCGGTTTTATCAGGAAATCGGGGGATCGGAGTGATTAACACAGTGTCCTCCGTTTGGGCATTGTGGTTATTGTTCTTAGTTTTCTTTTTACCTTTTCGTGACGTCGATTTCGTCCACACATTGTTGTTCTTCTTTTTCGATTTCTTGGTGGTTGTTGTTGTTGTGGAGGTGGTGGTAGTCATTCTTTTCTTCGTGGGTTGTGCAAGTGTACGCGCCGTGGCTTCATCTACGGATTCCTCTGCGTTTAATGGTTTCTGTGGATGGGCTGGTAATGATGTCAACGATGAAAGCTGCTTCTGCTTCTTCGGCGGTGGATCTTCATCTTCGTCGTCGTCTTCTTCGGACACTTTGGTGAATTTGGGCGAATCTCCAAGGTCTTTCTCGTCTCCCTGTGGTTTATGTGGATTGTCAGAGTTTTCATAGTCGGATAGGTCTTCGGAGGCAATCGGTTCCTCCTTGACGTCGGTTAGGGGTTCCGTTTCTGTATCAGGAGTTGCAGTGGACGTAGTTGTGATGAGAATGTCATTGATTTCGTTGCTTTTGTTGTTGTTCGATGAATCGTTCTCGTCGTCTTCGTCTCTGTAAGTAGCCCGAAGGCTGTCCATTGTGCAGATTGAAGAGATGAGATGTTTTTTTATATATAAACGGGG
>JAOTRH010000010.1:11820928-11855958 GCA_034768845.1 Heliamphora exappendiculata | reverse complement strand
AGTATTACTAATTCTTATATCATATCCAATCATATCCAAAATAACAAGCAAGCTCTCACTCTCATCCCAAGCTTTATTTGGAAACAACTAACATTTACAAATAATCTCACGTATATATACAAATTTTCAAAAGTATCCTCTCTCTTTTTTTTTTATGGGATTCAAAACTATCCTTAAACGTTTTTAATGTCGTCCAAAAAACTTGTAAGTACTACTTATCTTATTATGACATGACTCAAATGTGTTTATATATTGTGACTTATGAGTCACCTAAACAATTTAATCGGTAATACTGATGAATCTATAGTTTAGTTACTTTCATTATCTGAATTGTGATTCAATTATGTAGTTATTAATCTTCAATCAACTTAATTTTTTTATATAATTGATCTTTCTTTAAATCTACAATATAAATAGTTTAGATCATCGAAATAGATCCACTGTGAACACTATAAAATAGAATAGACAAAAATCGAGAGGCACTCTATATATGCCAATTGATACTTTTGCTTGGCTATATGAATTTTATCTTAGTGCAGCAGTTTGTAGCGTTGCAAATATATATATATATATATATATAAAGAATTGCTACTAAAAGTTCCCAAAGCCTATACCAACAGTCCCAAAAATCGTCACCAAAACCATTGGAAAATATCCGTTCGTGTAGGCATACAGCAAGGGTTTTAAGAACGATAGTATATTCTTTTTCATACATGTGGTCCCTTTTGTGATTGTTAATATTGTTGGCTTTAGGCCCATTCCGTAATATTTATAATTTTTTATTTTTTATTTATAATAATAAATAAAAAAGTATATATTTTTGTTTATTTTTATAATAAAACAAAAAAATATATATTTAACACATAAATATTTAGAAAGTTGTGATCAAAGATAGTGATCGAATATAGTAACCATTAATGATAGCAAAAAATGGTGATAGTAGTTAGAGGTAGTAGTCAAAAGCGATAACCATATGTGATGGTCGGATGCTGTAACCGTATATGATGGTTAGTGATGGTGGCCAAAAATAGTGGTCGAATATGGTAACCAAAAGAGGTGGTTAGAGGCGGTGACCCGAATGGGTGGTTGAAGACAATTGTCAGATATGATAGTTAAAAATTGTGATTAAAGGTGGTAGAAAAAAAGAAAAAATAAATTAAGATTTGTTTACAAAATAAATGAAAATACATTTTTTTTGTTTATCATATTTAGTAAATTTTAAAAGTTGTTTACATATTTTTTTTAAAATAAAAATAATTATCAAACATGTTTTTCTAATAACCCAAGTTTTTAAAATGTGAAATTAATTTGAATTATCATAATAAGCTATTTCTAATGTACATTGCACATGCTTTTCATGTTGAAAAGTAGATCAAGTATTTCAATGAACTTATGAAAATACCATATACAAACAGTACATTGCCTAAAAGATCATTAGTTTAGCATTATCTTTTAATTAGGGTTTTATCTTATTTTTTTTAGTTTTTGAGTCTAATTATTTAATTATCTTTTAACTATGATTTTATTTTTATTTTTATTTAATTTAATATTTTAATTTTTAAACAATAATAAAAATTATAAACTTATAAATAAGAGGTGCTCTTAGTATATTATGTGGAGTTTTTAAATGAGAATATGAATATAGGGTTTGGCCCTGTGCTGAAATTGTGATCTTTTTTCGCTACTTTTCTTCATTCTCCTTGGCCTTTTATGTACTCATTACTTACGTTTTTTGTTTTGATATAAAATATTTTATAATAAAAAATATTTTTTTAATAAAATTATTTTACAAAAAATATTCTTTTTTTGTTGTTGTTTTTTTAGTGATTAAGCATTACTTAAAAATATTTTAGGTAAATTACACTTACCTTCCTAAGATTTAAACTTATTACAGGAATTTTTTATATAATCTCTAAAATTATACTATCCTCCCATATTAATGTTTTTCAGCAAACATCGTTAACAGAAAATAAGCTTTTACTATTTTACCTTTGTAATTAAAATAATTTTTATAATCAACTCTATCAACCAAAATCATTTTGCGCTCTTTTCATTCTCCATTTTCAACTTTTTCATCTTTACAAACCCTAATCTCTCAAATCAGAACCCTAATCTTCCAAATCAAAACACAAATCAACACAAGCAGCCAATTCTCTTTCTCCATCTTCATCTTCTTCATGAACGACCTCCACTCTCTCTTTTTTTCTCTCTCTCTCTCTCTCTCTCTCTCTCTCTCTCATCAACAATTCAAAAGGAGTTGAAGCCCTCGTGCATGAAGGAGCGCCACCACATAGAGCCAGCGAGGATGGTGGTGGCAAGGACTTGAAAGACTCGAATGAAGTGAACTTGGACGACTTAGAGAGAGAGAGAGAGAGAGAGAGAGAGAGAGAGAGAGATAGATAGATAGAGATGGAGACACCGATAGAGAGAAATAAAGATAATGCCAGAGGAGAGAATCCAGCGGTGGCGATGGGAGTGGACGGCGGTGGAAGTGACGGCCACCGACGGTGGCGACGGGGGTAGGCCGGATGCAAGTGGTGGAGCGCCCCCTTTCTTCCTTCACATTTTTTTTTCTTTTCTTTCTTTTTTTAAACCTAATTCCCTTCCTAAGGCGGCAATCTTCGATCATCTTCGATTTCTTCTGTGTCTCGATATATATATATATATATATATATCGAAAGCTCTAATCACAAATCTAATTAATTTGATATAAGTGGATTTTGGAAATATTTCATCAGGATTTGGGTTTAAGCTTGGGAGAAATCTAACACAATATAAAATACATACTCGGTGGTCCAGAAAATACATCTTTATTAATATACAACGATTACAATGAACTGAAATTTACAGAAAACGAAATACAGAAATTAACATGAATAGAATATGCAAACCGAGTCTTGCAAACGCTGTTTCCTTAAAAATGATTCATCGCCTACCGAGGGTGTTGTAGGTTTTCCACCGGCATCACTCTCCCATGATAAAACGGCTGACACGATCGTTGGAACACTACCAAGGATCGGTTATGAACGTATCCCGTCTGCCTTTCTCTCTTTTACTCCCACAGCTTTGAAATCTGTCTGTATCTCTCCTTTTGTTCTTACCTATTTACCTTGCTGCTGTATTTCTCTCTGCTGAAAATCAAATGGGATAACAGCATAAATAGACTTGCACCCATTGAGAGTTACAAAAGAAATCAATGACCATTGAATGGTATTGATTCTCAGAATTCATTTGCCAATTGAATTACCAATTCAATTGCAAATAAATTCTACTATTGAATTTTGAAATTCAATGGCCAATTGAATTCACAAAATTTCAACAAAGCTAAAATCAATTTAACCCAAGTGGATTTAACATGAAAATAGGCCAGGAATATAAAAAATAGAGTAATAGAAGAAGAAATTCATTGCAAGCATTGTGTTTAATTGTGTATGAGAGAGTAGTGTGATTCAATGTTAAATTGCGGTGTGATTCATCAAACTCATGGCTGCGGTGGCGTACAATGGAGGGAAGATTTAATCTTCTTCCTATGTTTTTAAATAAATGTAAAATTAAAAATAATATAAAATAATTGTTGATGTTAGCATTTCTCGTCAAGTTTTTTAATGATTATTTAACAAAAAAGAGTATCTAAAATATAAAAACAAAGTAGAAAGAATAGCAGTGTAATTTTAAAGACTACATGGAGGGTCCATGTAATAAGTTTAAATCTCAGAGAAAGTAAGTATAATTAATTAAATATTTTTTATTAAAAAAACATAAAAGGTGTCGTTGCTTAAAAATATTTTTTTAAAAACATAAAAATCATTCTCACCACTTGTCATCGTTGGCCCCCAAACACCACTACCACCCCATCTCCGCTGCCACCACCACTTCTACCTCCACTATTGCTGACACCACCGCTCCATCGCTACTAGCCACGGCCATAAAATAACTTACACCTTATTTAAAATTAATCTGGCCTTATGAAATAAATTATCTTATTGAAAAATTATTGTACATTGTTTTTATAAGACCCAACACAAAAAATTAAATAAAATATTTTATCAATAAATATTTTACTTTAAAACAAATGAACTTTTGTTTCTTGAGGGTTGCTCTTTGTGTAATTTTGTAAATTGGTCATGATTGAATTTTTGAATCAAATCAAGACATAATGTAGATATTTGAAATGTACTTTCAATGTTAGAAATGGTAGGTGAAAATAATTTATAAAATTGAAGAATTTTGAATATGAAATTAGAGCTGAAAGAAAACCCTTCCATGGAACAACTGGAAATAATTTGCCTCATGTCTTCATTTTAGGATAAAAAAGACCTCCAATTTGACACAAATTAAATTATCGTTCGTTTTAACGTAAATTATTTTTATTTGTTCTTCACTATTTATTTAATAAAAAGTAAATAAAATACTATTTTTTAATAAAATATTTTATATTATAAAATAAAAATAATTTTTTTAATAAATTAATAAGTTGTTTTCTATTTCTTATAAGACTTGTCTTGTATCTAATTCTTCTAAACTTTGTAAAAAAAACATTGTCAATTTCTAAAGTGAATATATATAAGCCAATGGTAATTGGAGCTATGAGATAAATTTTTTAAAACATTTCTATATGTTTTTTTTCATTTGTAATAATTTTTTTACATTAATTCAAATAATTATAAATTTTAAATTTCTCTCGTTATGAAAAAATAAAAATGTAAAACAATAACTAGATTTTTTTTTTAAAAACATTTATATAAGACAAAAAAATGCCTTAAAAATCCATTTTAAAACCTTTGAAAATAAATTTGTCTTTAGTGAAATTATTTTACATTAGCTTAAATAATGATATACTTTTACAACTTCTCTCATTACGAGAAACCGCAAAAGTAAAAACAAATGACTAATTCTTTTTATAAAAAAACTCACATAAGATGAAAAAAAGCCTTAAAATGGCATTTTAAGGTGTTTTTCGTCTTTATTGAATTGTTTTTGTATTATTTCAAATAATTATACTTTTTAAACTTTTTTCATTATGAAAAATTAGAAAAATAAAAAAAATTACTTTTTTAATTAAAAAATTCATATAAAACAAAAAAAATCTTTAAAATATTTTTTTTACATTAGTTCAAACAATAATAGTTTTAAAACTTCTCTTTCCAACTTTAGACAAAACAGCATATACTTTTAGATTTATTTTATAATGATAAATCAAAAATATAAAAAAATCTAGACCAAATAATTTTTTTCAAAAAAATAAAAAAAAAATCATGAAAAAAAATTACATGAAAAACTATTCCGAACATTAACAAAATTCCAAGAAACATCGAACTAAATTTAACTATTTTTTATAATTTTATTGTAAAAAATATTTTATTTCAATCTAATAGTAACTAACTTTATTTTAAATACATTTTTTTATGTATCAACCGAACATTAGAAAATAAAAACGGTAAAATAATTTTTTTAGAAAAACATTTTAAAACCTAAGGAGCCGTTGACTATATTAAAAATATATCCAAACAAAACTAAAGCGGGTGTTTAACATTACTAAAATTAATAATTTATAAATAGTAACACTTATAACAGAAATTATGAAATTATGTGTATTCAAAAAAAATTATAACTTATAACTAAATAAAAACTTAGGCGAAACAAATCGGTTTGGCTGAAGTTCAATATCCACGCGCCAAGCACATGATACCTTTCTATCTACTTGATAAGGGAATCTAAAAGAAAGAGACCATTGAAACGAAATTATTTCTTAAATTCATTTTTATAAAATAGTTTTTAAATTATAATTTTAAAAAATACAACCAAACAGGCTCTTAGTGTGCCGAAATTAAAAAATTAAAAGATGAGCAACCAAAAGCCGTGTTTATTTTAACAGACTAAGAGAGATTAGGTTCGATTGGAATAAAAAATATATAAGACCCACATTATTAAATTTTGTCTTTTTAAATAGCTTGTTTCATTTTTCAATTAAATTCACTCACCCACTTATACTATTAATCCCCTACATGACTTGCACCATTAATTCCCCACAAAAAAAAACTAATAAAACAACATTTATAAAATTATTTGATCCACCTCAGTCGTTAAAATTCTTTGTTAACCCTTTTTACATATTTTTTTTTTTATATAATGATCAGAAATAATTATTTAAATTCTCATTTTATATTCTATCATACTTTATAGGGGTGGACACGATCAAATTGGTTTGATTCTAAGCAAATTTAGAAATCAAATTGTTAATAACGATTTCAAAAATTTTAAAAATTTTAAAACTGAAACTTGACCATTGTAGTTGTAAAATCGAACTGGAACCAAAATCAATTCGTAAAAATGGTATGGTTCTGATCAATTCTGATTTACTATTTCCAAAACTCAAAACTACTAATTTTACAAATACATAATTCAAACAAGTTTAGCCTAAATTGTTTAACTAATCAAAAACTAAAAAGCTCAAGTCTATTTGATATTGAGAGAAACCAT
Organism: Heliamphora exappendiculata; assembly: GCA_034768845.1. Taxonomy (NCBI): domain Eukaryota; kingdom Viridiplantae; phylum Streptophyta; class Magnoliopsida; order Ericales; family Sarraceniaceae; genus Heliamphora; species Heliamphora exappendiculata. Next base: position 11,849,478 of record JAOTRH010000010.1, on the reverse strand, counting down.
TCTAAGCACGGATTTGTTTGGACTAAAATTGTTAAAACGGATTTTAAAAGGAAATAAAAATAATGAAAATATGAAATAATACTCTTACAATAAACTGTTTGGTTCGATTATAACCAATTTTTCCTTTAATAAAAGTCGGAATTTGTGAAAAACGATTCAAACCAGTCTGAACTAGTTTACCAATTCTTCTAATTTTTTTAATCACCCCTACTCTACTTTAACTAAACATGATACAAGTAATTTCATATTATATATAATCTTATTCACTGTTCTATTCTATGGTATTAAAAAAAAAACATGTGCTTACCCTTCTTGTCGTATTTTGGCTTCTTTCCCTCTCCTCTTTCGGCTTCTTTCTCTCTTCCCTATCTACTCATCGACCAACTCACCAAACCAAAGAACTCAATTTCGTGACTATCCTATCCAACGCATCAAACAAGGCCAAAAGCACAATCAAAGTGAAAACTAGAGAGCGAATACAACTAGCAACATTTTTGTTTCTTTTATATTTTTTACTTTAAAAAAATAAAAATAAAAATAAAAATAAAAAAAGAAATAGTCAAAAATCAAAACAAGATGCCACGTTTGGCTGGTGATTTAAACTCACCTTTTAGCCCTTTTTTTTATTAAAGCCCCAAAAAGGTCAACCATCAAAAAAGACATTTTTTCTGTATATTGGCAGCTTAAAGCCACCTTGTAACTAAATGAATTTTTTACATATTTAGCTTAAAACTCAACAACGAAAAAAAAAAAACAAAAGAAAAGCAAAAAGCTCGACTTAAATTCTGAGTTGCCAAACGAGCACAAAGCCATTTGAAGCCTAATACTACTGGAAGAGCTTCCAGTGTTCTCCACAATTTCAGCCAACTTATAAACAAAGTAACCAACAACAAAAGAAAACAACAGAAGCAGCAGCTAGATTCAGCAAGCGCTTGCACTCCTAATTGACTTATTTACAACAAAAAAACAAAAAACAGAAACAAAAAAAACCATTTTTTTCACCATCCACAAGACTACAACTACCTCAAAGAAACAAAACCTTAACTATCAGGACAGAAATTGGTAATCCTATCAATCCCCAAGGTCTCACTAGAGGGGAGGAAAAGAAACCGAGAAATTAATAATTTTGTAAAAACTATTAAACAAAACAAATAAATAAATAAAAAAGTAGAAATCCCGTGTCATATTTCTATTAACGTGCTTGCATTTTTAGTTCTTAGGTTTGTATTCGATCTACTAACCTTATTTTAACGAGCCGTCACTCATCAACTTCAAGCTGATACTGTTGAATCTTTCTCGCGAATATTGCCGGGATGCTTTTCTCCAGTCCGTACCGGCCTTCATCATCGAAGCAAATTCCTCGTAACTTATGCGCCCATCCTGTGCATTAAAATAAAGGAGACCAAGATTTAGTTCCTTAATTTTGCAACATGTTAATATGCAAAATATGATGTGGAAAACTAGAAATAAGATCAAATTGATGTAAAAGAAATGCAAAAAACAAAACAAAACAAAACCAAAAAAAAATTCGCTCACTCAAAAAGATGACCAGTGAACGAATGAGAAATATTTTATCTTATTTTTACTGTATTTTTGTTAAAATACAAGCATATATACCATGACAACTCAAGACGGCATGAAAATATAACCAAAATGGATTAGAAGCAAAAACAAAAAGGTACCACACTGGTCTCAAGATTAAGTTGAGACAGAAGGGAATAAGAGAGTACAGATGCATGAGAGAAAATTTGAGCAGAAAGAATAATATGTGTGTGTGTGTATGTGTGTAAGAGATTTTACAGTAAAATAAACATGAAATGTGGTAAATTGCAGTGGCTTTCTAGAATATAGGTATACCATATCTTTCATGTTGCCAACTTGCCATTGAGTTCTACCTATTTGCCTAAATAGGAATGGAGAATTGGAGATTTGAGGATTAAAAAAAAAGGATATAAAGCCTAGTGAATGAGAAGAGGTAAAAAAGAGGAAAGGCAAGTATGTGGCACACTATCAGTAGGAAAATGTAGTCTCCCCTCCTTACCTTCCATCCTCGTAAAATATATTTGATATGCTTTATCTTGTAATACAAAAGGAGGAGAGCTCAATAGAGTAAATAAATAGTAATAGGGAGGATGACCAATAAATGAATGACAAATATTTTATCGTATTTTTTCTGTATTTTTATTCAAACATATATATCATTACAACTCAAGATGACATGAAAATATAACCACAATGGATTAGATTTAAAACAAAAAGGAAACTACACTGGTCAAGATTAAGTTGGGATAGAAGGAGATAGAGAGTAGAGATACATGAGAGAAAAGTTGAGCAGAAAGAATAACGTGACATGTATATACATGTTTGTAAGAGGTTTACGGTAAAATAAACATCAAATGTGATAAATTGCAGTGGTTTTCTGAAATAGAGGCATAACATATCTTTCATGTTGCCAACTTGCCAATGAGTTCTACCTATTTGCCTAAATAGGAATGGAGAATTGGAGATTTGAGGATAAAAAAAGGATATAAAGCCTAGTGAATGAGAAGAGGTAAAAAGAGGAAAGGCAAGTATTTGGCACACTATTAGTAGGAAAATGTAGTCTCTCCTCTTTACCTTCCATCCTCAAAATATATTTGATATGCTTCTTGTAACACAAAAGGAGGAGAGTTCAAGAGAGTAAATAAATAGTAAGAGGGAGGATGAATTTGCATCCCTTTGGGTGGCCAACTTGAGGGTTGTTCATGAGGTCGATACTCCGATAGTGTGGTACTCGGATAAGGGACCAAGTTAGAGATGAGAATAATACTCCTATAGAAAAGGAAGACAAAGTCGAGGTAAAGAGAAATATGATTACTACTTCTGGCGAAGAGATCAAAAAGAGCTTGATTAGAAGATCTATGGTCTAAAGGTTGACCGGGAGGAAACTGCGGCAAGCACCTCAGTTTAATGCAAAAATGGTGGGCTTAAAGCCTTCTAGCAAAAATACAATCTTGAGGAACCAAGAGCAAGAGGTGGAGGATAAAGTTCATTTGTGCCGCCTTTCGGGTCGTGAGAGGATTACTCCCCTGGGGGATGCGAGAGATTTTGTTTGTAGGTTATACATGATATATTTATGTATCTTCTGTTTGGCCAAATCCCTCGAGTCATAAGGAGTTCTTTCTTAGTAGGTTACGAACGAAATCTAGATATGTCATCTGTAGACAATGAGTAGCATTCGGCTTGTCTCCCGAGTTTCATTATATACAGTAGTAGCAAATCGCTCATTTACAAAAGAGGACTTTTCCCAAATAAAGAAAAAGGAGGAGCTATAAAGACGGGTGAATATAAAACATTAGAGAGGGGACAAATTTGAAAAATCATAGAGGCAGCAATTATACCTAAAAAGATTAATGAAAATTTTACTAAGATGATTTGCATGCAGCAAAAGAAATGAAAAATATTTTTTTCTAAAAAAGAGCAAATGAGCTCCAAGTTGATTCAAACAGCTAACAGTATTTATGATTAGCCAAGAGGTACGACCCTCATAAAGGGGTGAAATCCAAGGATGAGAGAACAAACAACACAAGATCAAGATTTAAATACATCTGAGTACACAGTGGGAGACTGACCTTATCTGTATCAACATCATGCATAATGGCATTGATGACTTCCTCATTGTTTGAGCAATCTTCATCTCTTAAGGCCTCACGCAGCTCTTCAATCTCGATGTAACCACTCTGGTTTCGATCAAAGAATGCAAAGGCTTTATGCAGGTGCTCGTCATTGGCCATCTTCTGCAGATGAATGGAAATAGCTACAAACTCTCCATAGTTCAATGTTCCATCTCCATCAATATCGGCCTGTTGCAACCACGTTTCAGATTACCAATAAATACAAATTCAAGCACCTCATAAACATATTTTTCCCTACTTTCCATAAAACAATCTAGTATTGTTACACTGAAGTTAAGAAAGAGTTTTTCGGGAGGAGAGGTTAAAATTAGAAAGTTTAGGTCACTGGATGTGTAACAAAAAATGGTCCAGTACCATGTGATAATTTCATCCCCGGCTAGTAGATTTAATATTTCTCTGTGTCTGCATGAGTGCATAAAGGTTCACAATTAACTCGATACATAATTAACAGAAGAAAAAAATCATCCTTTTCAATAAGCGTACACATATATACTATTTCTGTTTATAGAACCTTAAGATTTGATATCAACAATTTACCACAAGGGAGGCTAATTGGATTTGATGGTTTGATTTAAAAACACAAGCTTTTATAGAATGTGGAAAGCAACAAGAAAACAAAAATGAGAAAAGGTTGGTATAAAAACTACGGTACATACAGCTTCCATTAGGATTTGAAGATCCGCATCAGGGATCGGGTGTCCAAGCTTTTGCGCCCCAATCCTAAGTTCCTCGAGATTGATCTTGCCTCTCTTGCTGGTGTCCATCATGTCAAATGCTTCCTTTAAACCAGCCGCTTCCTCCATTGATAAATGCTCTGCAATCACCTGTATAAGTGGCGTTTGGAAGTTAACGGCAATCAAAAGAAGTACCATAAATCTTCAAAGACAAGCTCCAGCATGATCACAATTTATCAACATAAATTAATCTTAATAAAATGAAGAATGCAATACAATAATTACCCGGAGAGCACTTTTTTTGAGCTTGTTCATTACAGAAAATTGTTTAAGCCTTGCTTTCACAGTCTCACCAAGTGGCACATTTGGAGCTTTCTTTGCGTTTAGTAACCAGGGATGTTCTGCTTTCATACAAGGGGAAAAAGGGTCTTGGTTTAGTACCCTCATTTTTATAAACAAATTAACCGAAAGAGTATCCAACACGCATACTTAATGTAAGCAAACATTACCAAGCACTTCCTGAGCTGTAAGCCGCCTTTTCGGGTCTGGATCAAGCATTCTCTTTACAAGATCCTTTGCATTGTCAGAAACTATAGGCCAAGGATCTCTCTTAAAATCGATTACAGAGCGAATAATTGCTTGTGCAACTCCTTGTTCAGTTTCTGCACAAAAAACACGTGAGAAAATGTTGTGGGGGAAGGGGAACCTAAATCAACGAAAGTTGATATTAGCAAGTCATTTCACATAAATCACATTCCACATTTCATATGAGCTAGTAGTATGCTACAAATTAATATTTTCTATTAAGTATCTATAATTTCACATGCACAGATGTACTAAACACTAATTGTGCACCACCAAATCAAACACTGAACCTACAGTCCTGAACTCTTAACCCTTGCAGAAGTAAAGAGAAAGAGATTGCTTAAGAAGGAGACCTGCCCAAAAAGGTGGAACACCACAAAGTAGAATGTAGAGGACAACTCCGGCACTCCATACATCGATCTCTGCACCATAATTGCGTTTTAGAACCTCAGGAGCCATGTAATAAGGGCTTCCCACTATCTCATTAAAGCGCTCGCCTGTAGATAAATGGCAACAATTAGGTATAGTAAAGGAATTACATAGAAAGATTACGCTGAACAACAAGCACCTAATGTTGATATTCCAAAAGCAAATAGGCAGCAAAAAGTTTTCAAGCACATCACTGAACACAGTGGAATCAATTGAATGCAATACCAGGTTTGAAGAAAATTGACAGTCCAAAATCAATTGCCTTCAGGGGTGCTGTTTCCTTCTTGTTTGCAAAAAGAAAATTCTCTGGTTTCAGATCGCGATGCATCACTCCATGCCTGTGGCACGTCTGCAATGCATAGAGAACACATAAAATAATATGAAAAAATCAAAAGATTTATTGAAAGTGAAATCTTAACAAAAGGGGACGCTATGGTCACATAGACAAACATAAAATTGGGAGCAATGCCAGAAGCAGTGAGAGATTTGATCCAACAGAATCCAAACACATGCAGAGAGAGAGAGAGAGAGAGAGTTCCAAGAGAAGGAAAACAGAGATCGGAAGACATGCAGATCAAGTATATTGAAGGTACATAAAAAAAACAAATAAATAAATCCTAATGCAGATAGAAACTAAGTAAATCGTTGCCAAGATTCAGCAGAAGGCAAAAGAAACCAGCACTGAGCATCAACAAAGTAACAAAAAATATTCAAGAAGCCAACAAAACGGTTCAATATAGTGGGTATGCAAAGACCAATGAGAAATAACCAAAAAAAAAGGACATGAAGTTAGTGGTAAACATGTCTCCTAACTTTTTATTAGAAGTTTTAGCACAAGCTCCGGACAATAATAGCGGATAGACACGTAAGGACAAGATACTCCAATTAGCAATTATCAGCACATGACATGAAGGTATACGTACAGCCCATATGCATGCACACTAAATTTAGGTTGACAAAATGAATATTTAGGAGGGACTTCATAGAAAAGCTCTACAAACTTATCGAGAATGAAAACAAAAGCAAGATCCTAAGAAAGCACAAACACGGACATGGGTTATGGATACGACACGATACGAACGCATTGACGTAGTACTCATTTGATTTCCGGATTAATTTTGGTGAGGATTTGGAGATGGGATTGTGGATGGGGATAAAGAGGATATGTGGGTCGAAAGAATGATAGATGGAATTACATACCATGGGATAGTTATACTATGTTTGGTTAGAGTGGAATAACCAATGAGAGAAAGAGATGATGACTAATTTTGATCGTTGGGTGAAGAGGGAAGATAATCAGGAGTGGGGAACTAGCTAATGCTACTCCCCCTTCTAATCCGGGTTTCAAACATGTAAAAGTTTTAGTGGGGAGGAATAAGAGATTGTTTGACGGGATTGAGTTACCAATACATAGATTGAAGGGTGCTCTCCTTAATGTTTTGTATATTCAAGAAGCCAATAAAACAGTTCAATATACTGGGTATGCAAAGACAAATGATTAAGAACATAAAAGAAAAAATGGGGGGGGCGGAGGAGCATGAAGTTAGTGGGAACATTTCCCCCAACTTTTTATTAGAATTTTCAGCAGAAGCTCCAGAATAACAGCTGATAGACATATAAAAACAAGATAATCCAAGTAGCAATTATCAACACATGAAGGTATACATACAGTCCATTGCATGCACTCCCATTGTAAGTTTACAAAAGGAATATTTAGGAGCTCTACAAACTTATCGAGAATGAAAATAATAACTTGATCCTACTAAGCATGGTCATGGCCACAAGACACAGATACAATACGATACGGGCACGTTAACACGGCATTTTCAAAAAATTAGTCATTGCAAGATATAGCAAGGACACATCAATCAATAAATGTCTTAATGTCTTGATTTCTTCACATACTTGATTTCTTAATGTCTTAATGTCTTAATAAATGTCTTAATGTCTTAATGTCTTGATATAGCAAGGTCATGGCCACGTACTTGATTTCTTCACATCACATATGTATTTATATTTTATCATATCAAAATATTAAGAAATATTTTTTCACCTTTTACCTACTAGAAGTGTGAACAACAAGTCTTAATGTCTATATTAGAAATTTATTTCGTCAGCAAATTAAAAGTTTTAACATCTATATTTCATAAACTGAAAAACAGAATATAAAGGAGAACAAATTAATAGGTATAAAAACATATTCTTTTCATTTTACAATTGAATTGAAAATAACTTTTTTTCAAACTTATATGATGATTCATGTGTGTTTAAGTGATGGACACTGTAATCCTAAATGTCCTAAAATTGTCAAATTCTATAAAATAAAAATAATAATGTCTAGGCAGGTGTCTAACGTGTGTCGGGAAAGATCAGACGATTATCCAACACGTGCCAACACATCACCAACAAGGACACACGCCAATTTCTTCGAAGTGTCTTTTTTTCTTAGGCAGGATGTGAACAAATGAAAACCACAAGGTCCACAACAATTCAATGAATAATAATAATAATAATAATAATACCCAAAATAAGAACAATGAGCCTATTCAGGAAACATGTACAAATCTTACAAAAAACAAAACAAAACCCAATTCGGAACATGAAATGTAGATTCATTGGAAGACAATAATCATCAAAATTCAAGACCATATCAATTGAGCAACATGAGAAATGGTCCAAATTATACCTGCACAACCTCCACAATTGTCCGCATAACCGCTGCAGCCGCCCTCTCGGTGTAATTACCCCTCGCCACAATCCGGTCGAACAATTCGCCGCCCTCGCATAATTCCATGACAATGTGGACTGCATTGTCATCCTCATAAGTGTCCTTCAAGCTCACAATGTTGGGATGCTTGGGTAAATGCTTCATGATCTCGACCTCTCTCCTCACATCCTCAATATCCACTGCGGTCCTCAGTTTCTTCTTCGATATCGATTTGCAAGCGAAATTCTCCCCTGTTTCCACATCAGTGGCCAGATATGTGATCCCAAATTCACCTCTCCCGAGCTCCCGGCCCAGTTCATATCGCAGCGAAATGTCCCGGCCTGTTGGGTATTTTAATACTATGAGCTTGTTTCCACCTCCAGATCCATTAGCTGCAACATAATCAATCGAGAATGGGTTGGGTTTGTTCTTATTCTTTGCCTTTTGCTTCTCAGAGAAAGAACCAGAAGGAGTCACACAGCAATTTCCCATTGATCAAAGTAACAAACCTGCAAATTTACCTGAGTTTCAGAGATTTTGAAGGACACCTAACAAATCATAAACAAAATAACATGATAAAATCTTATGATCCTAGGATTAAAAATGGAAAATAAATATAATTAATTAATGAAAATTCAAAAAGACGCCGAACGGCCGGAAATTTGAGCTTTGATGAGGAAAAAAATTGATTACGGAAACAAAGCAATATAGGGACGGCTAGTTAAATAAAGGAAAAGTGAAGTTATAGAAGAAATCTCCAGAAAATTCAGAAGAACATAAACATATTCATAAACAAAATTGTTTGCAGGAAAACCCCAGATGATTGTTACAAAATCGGCTGCATGAGAACCCCAGAAAAATGTCAATTCATAAGATAATAGAGAAATCCCAGAAGCCAATTTGGGAATTTAACAGAACAACCACCCACCTGTGAATTATTTCCTGTACTTTTTTTTGTCGGGGTGGGCGGAGGGGAGAATATTTGGTGTACAAAGAGAAAATCTGAGGAAAACCCAGATGGCTTTGAAGGTCAGCAGCTTGAATTAATGGAGAAAATGCATGCGGTTGTTGGGGGAATGCTGTGAAATGGCGAATTCAAAGTTTGAATACGCCATGAATGAGAGAAGTCAAAGCTATTTTGCAGAGACTTTTCTCTCTCCTCACCCCCCTTTGTCTTTTCTCTTTCTATTCTGTGTTATTTTTTGGGCAAATTATTAAAAAATGGTCGAAGCATGGATTCATACATATATTTGGACGTAAGAGTAATTATTGAGTACTTTTGGAGCATTGTGTGATAATGTTTAAGTGATACTCTAATTTAATAATATAATAAAAAACATTCTAATTAGAATAATATGAATTCACTTTTATTAGGTAGGTGGAGACAAATAATTTACTTAATATGTATTGTATTTTGTTTTTTTGTCAATTGCACCACGTGTTATTGTCTAACTAGGTACTTTGGGAACATTTAATAATTTGTCTATTTAGACACACCCTTTTTATATGACTTGGGTTATACTATTGTGTAGGATCTATCCTATAGACACGCCTTTTAATATAAGGTAGGCCATACAATTGTGTAAGAATCATCTCATGTAATAAAAGTGTATTTAGATGTGTACACGGTGTGTGTCCATCTAGCACAACTTAATTATTAATTTCTTTCAATAGTTAATTGAAATTTAGTCCCATTTTAAATAGATAGTCCTATAAGAATATTTTTATTACTTTAGGTCTCATATATTTGACTTTAAATATATTCTGGATAGATTTACCCTCATATGTTTTAAGTAACACATCAACGTACTTAGCTGATATCAAAGTAGCATGATTTTCGCGAACCTTATTACGTAATTTTTGGGTGATTTCGTTGAGCACTAACTTCGCCAGCAATGTAATGTTCGATCTTCGTTGAGTGAACACCAAGGAAGTAGTTAGCTGATATGGAAGTAGCGTGATTTTTGTAAAGCTTATTACGTGATTTTTGGGAGATTTCATTGAGCACGAACTTCGCATTATGTTTCGAATTTCAACGAGGGCATTGTTGTTAGAGTATTATGAACTTTGCGATATCAAATTTTCGATCTTTATTGAATTTATGTGATATTAATGACGAAGAAGTCTATGTCAAAGTCATTGCGTTCGAATCTTTTTAATTTCATAATATGTTTGTTTTCTAATTTCTTTCGAATCTTTCTGATTATGGTGTTTTTTCTTTAGAAGCTTAGCTGTTGATAATTGTTTCACTGCTCAATGTTATATGTTGTGCTTAGAGAATGTATTCTTCACAAAACTAAGAAATTTGTATGTTGTTATGGGCCATGGAGATTCACATTTTGTTTGTCATTTATGTGCAGCACTTGAAGTTTGTGTTTGAGCAATGGTAGTGTCATTGATTTTGCTGGGTCGATATGAAAAGTGCATTACTACATCAAGGATCGATGAAAGCAATTCATATGAACAATTGGTGGACACTATTTGCAAAAAAATTGGAAATCTGAACTAACAGTTGTTGTCATTGTCTTACTTATTGCAAGGTTATTCAAATTGTATGTTGAATGATGATAATGACTTAGAAGTTATGTTTTCACTTATGTCTAATGCTTTGGAAAAGTGTGTTGATGTAGATATATCTGGAATTTGAGAAAGAGTAGGCAACTGAATTTGATTAGATGATATAAATATGAGTAGTTACTAATATTTTCAAAATTGAGGGAGAGTTGATGAGTTGTGTGAGAGAGTGTGAGTTAGAGGGTGAGAGAGATATCAGGAATTTGAGTTCTGTGAAAAAGTCTAAGTTAAAGGGCGAGAGAGATATCAGGAATTTGAGAGGAAGTTAGGCAACTGGATTTGATTATAAGATGGAGATAAATAGATAGTTATTGAAAAATGGAAGTTAGGCAACTGGTTTTGAGAGGAAGTTAGGCAACTGGAAGTTAGTTATTGAAAAATAGTGGAGGCATTGGTGAGAAGGTTATTGGAGAATGTAATGGAACAAATAGGATGGAGAGATGATATGGAAAGTGAAAAGGATTTGTTACCATTTTTTTTTTCTCATAAACCTAGAGTTCTTATGTCTGCTAGCTGGGTAAAATTAATCAATCATGTTAGACAGAAGTTTGAAGGGGGTGCACGAGATTTCCGTGATGCATTATGTAAATACGCTATTGAATATGGGTTTGAATTTCATCATGTTAACAATGATCATATTAGAATTACCGCCCAATGTCAATATAGAGAAGCTACTGGATGCATATGGAATGCTCATTCTAGAATTGAATGTGCAAATGGATATTTTTACATACGCAAACTTAACAACATTCACACATATGGTGCTGTTGTTCGCACTTCAAAAAATTCTCATTTGAGTAGTGATCTAATGGCAAGTGTTATTGTTTATGAGATTCGTAATAAACCTTTGAAAGGCCTAAATCCGAGTTGATGTACTTCACGAATTTAAGGTCAACTATGGTGTAGAGATTAGTTATTACCATGCATGGATGGGGTAGAGAAAGTCAAAGGTGGTGTATTTGATGATTATTTTGGTTCTTACAATCAATTACTTACCGCTGCTAAAACAGCAAATCAAGGGAGTTAAATAGAGTTAGAATATGATTTAGATACTCATCGTTTCAAAAGATTGATTATAACATTCCGTGCTTGCATTAATAGATTCAACTATTGAAAGCCGCTCTTATTATTTGATGGGACCTTTTTAAAGGGGGATACTAAGGAAATCTTATTAAAGCGACTGGGGAGGATGGAAATCATGGTATCTAATTTCTTTGAAATTTTCTTGTACTTTGTAATAAATGTGTTTCTATACATGTTAAGATTAGTTCTTAATTTTAAAATTATTGATAAATTATCATTGCAAAAAATATGTATTTCGTGCTAATGACTGTTACCATATTTGCTATTGTTTTTTAAACAATAATGATTTTTTCATCTCGGTTGTATGCATGTGTAGGATTGTTTGCATTATGCTTTGTCATTGTTGATTCCGAGAATGAAGAGAATTGGCATTGGCTTTTGTTGAACCTTCATAGGGTATTGTATCATGGGAGAAATATCTCATTTGTTTCTAATTGCAATGTTTGATTAATTAAATCTATGCAAAAGGTTTTCCTAGCATCTCCTCATACTTATTGTCTTCTCCATTTGAAGGCTAATTTGAGAACTGTTTTGCATGGATTGCCTAATGGATATCGGGAAAAATTAGTTCAAATATTTGGTAGAATTGCATACGAAGTCTTCAATTTGTTGTGGCAAATTTTGTTAAAAAGGATGGTAAAAGGGTAGTAAGATTCTTAAACGATTTACCTGTTGAACATTGCTCGAATGCGCACTTTAAGGGTCGTTCAAATGCAATTGAATCATTTAATAGTTGGATTCATGATGGAACGCCATTTGCCAATAACCCAGCTAGCTTGTTGATAAAATATGAGTTAAGCTTATTAATCAAATGTCTACAAGGATGAGTAATGCATTGGATTGGAAAGTTGATAAATGCCATGTTATTTATTTACAACTACGAACTCTTTTTAAAGATGGCCGAGCAAATAAAGGTGCTCAAAAGTGGTAACGAAGGCCACACGATGGCTGCCACGTGGCATCATCATACTAATGTAGCTTCTCGAAAACTGACATTAGGGCATATTCTCTCCTTGGAAACCTCAAAGGCTGCATGATAACAATAATGATGCAGCCACCGAGAGCCATCAATTCATATTCTCAATCGGCCTCATTCTTCGAAGCGCACCAATTAAGAATAGGGGACCACTAATGGTTATACAAAAACTAAGGCCCACAGCTTGGGACGGCCCAGTTCGGATAAAGGCTAAGCCCACCTAACCATGGAAGATATCCATTTGCTGACCAGTGACGAAATAGACTAACTAGAAGGGCCTGACTTAGCATACTAGCCATCGAGCGAGTTTGAATATTTGGTTAAACCTTTGTACCAACTAATCAGTGTTCAATGATCCTTTTACCTAATCAGCCCTTATTTTAACCCTTAGATGGCCCGTGACGTACACAACTTGTGGGTTCGATCTAGAATCTCTAGCAGGACGATTATAACGGCCTGCACATGGTGCATTGGCTATGTGTTCTCAGAATTTGATAAAAAATGACTACCAGATATGAAAGGTACACATTCCAGAACTTCCCTAACTGTCTCTCTTTCCTTGGATACCACTCTACCAGAGATCTAACTTGATCGCCAGAGGTTACCCACCGGAAAACATTATGTCATCCTTCCTAATGATTCTTTGACCCTTTTCAGGAACAATTCTTTGACCCTTTTCAGGAACAATCTCGACCATAGAAGATCATCCAAGGAGTGTGCATCCTCAGTATTTATTGGAGTAGCCCCTTCGTATCAAAACTTGGCCATTTGAAAGTAGATTTAATGTAATTTCTTCCATGAAAATTACAAAATATTTAAAATTAAAATAAATCTTATATTATTTTTTCAAAATTAAAACTTATGTTGAAATTATGATAAATATTAAAAGTTTTCTTTTAGTGAACATTAACTGGGAACCGTTTACTAGGGGTGGAAATTTCTAACACATGACATTAACACGACTCGAACCCTGCATGAAGTTAGAGGGTTAGAGTTGTCAATTTTGGCACGTAATAAAAAAATGACACGACCCGATAACGCGTTTAATAAATAGGTTGGGTTAGTATTGAACCTGTGTAATCCGAAAATGACTCATCTAATACGTTTAATTTTTGCATCAACCTGAAACACGACACGAATCCGAAACCTGTTAAAAACACATATATATAACCTAGCTATATGTACACTCTTTACTTGTATATGGGGTTATTATTAAAGTTGTATACTAAAAATCATATTTTGAATTTTGGTATTTTATTTTATTTTTAATAAAATCTATTTTTTTCTTTTTAATGAGAATTTGTATGAATAATGTATGTGTTTTATTATTTATTTAATATTGTGTATAATTGTCTTTTATTCTACATAATAGTTAATTTGGTATGTAGAGTTCGATTTACACACGAAAGATCAGACTATCGGTTGTTGTAGAATATAAGTTTTTGGTTCACAGCCTTAGATAGAATTAGATGCACCATTGGTACGATTATAACACAATGATTTAGTAGATCTGTTTTGATTATGAAAAACAGTAATAGTTTTGACTATTGTTCCAACTCATTATGCTAATACACTTGTGTGTATTGAACAAGACCAGGTTGAGAAAATTAATTTTATGCTGACTATATAAATTAATTTACACCTCATGATTATTATGAGTGCTTATTCTCTTAATCTCGAAATAATTATTAGCAAGTATATTTAGTGTTCGTTATTTTGATTCATTAAAGTGTGCGATCTTTTACGAATCGATAATTTTGGTGACTTAGATAACGGCATTACTTATATAGTGGATATTAATTATTGACGGAATCAACGTCCCAGCATAGGGATTAATGATGGTCTTAAGGAATTATAAAAGAGGTCGATTAAATATAATTGTCAGTAATTTAATTTAATCAATGGGTATTTGTAATTTTAACGTGGAAGAAAATAAATAAGTATTTAATAACAGGAGCTCGAATATTCGATTTTGAAAATAAGGCCGGGAGTGCAATTATGATTCTTTAGTGGTATGAATTGTAATTTATATTTTTAAGAAATTACTTCTTGGTTGAAATGAATTTTTCTAATTACACTAAAAGCATGTGTCTTATTTATCCCTTAGGCCCCCTCTTGTAGCCTATTTATATGCCATTATAACCCTAACCGCCATAACACATGTGATACACAACATTCAGTCTCCTAGAATTTTCATGAATCTGTGATAACCAAAAAAATGGGAAGGCAGCCACATAAAGTTTAGAACAATAAGGATCAAAACTCACACTATGTTCTTATTTCGGCATCTAGGAATATAGCAGAAGATCTAAACATCGACGAAATTGTCGATTTGCCGCGTTGATCTTGAAATTTCAATCTTTCAAGAGCTAAAATGTGATCAAAATAGAGAGATCATGTAAATATAATCTTTATTCCGCCTTGTGGGTGTACTGAGTTTCAATTTTCAGGGTTTAGAAAAAGATACAATTTTTCCATACAGTTTTCCAGCCGAACGGTTTTTCATCCTTCTGGACGGTTCGACACAATACAATTTTTTTAAAAGACGTAGATCCTATCCCGCGCAATGTTTGATTCGATTTATATGTACTATCATCGTCTCCTGACATTCCGGTCCATTTAGTTATATGTAATTCCTTAAATAAAAATAAATATATTCTTATGTGTATATTTTTATTATTATGTGGCACTTGAAAAATTGAAATTGAAAGAGCTTGTAGAAGAGTTACGAAAAATAACTATAGATGAAGATGAGACTGAATTCAAATCAATGAAGTGTTCAACCAATGTTGTTAATGTCTGACTAAATACAAATCAATAGAATGTTCAACCAATATCTCTTGACAAACTTATTACTATTATGTTGGTGTTTTGCAGTTAATTTTTTGTAAAAAAATTTTCCATCAATTGTTTGAATTATGAAATTTTTTATACATGGATTGATATTTTTTTTTATCGAATTATTTAAATTCTTTTTGCAAATTGTTTGGAGCTTTTGTTCCAAACAATATGCCGTGTGTGCAGTTGTTTGCCGCCGGTGTGAAAATTTCGTGTGTGTGTTTGATTATTGCGTGTTTTTGCCGTGGGTGTATTTTCTTTCTTAAAGGGATTTGTTTGCTTGCACAATAAAATTTTAATTGTTTAAGTTAAAAAGTCATCATAAAAAGTGTTAAAAAGAATTTTTAAACAAAAATTCAATTTTTTTTAAAGGATTTTAAAATTAGAGGCTAAAATAAAGTAAAAGACTTTCTAAATTTTTATATTAGTTTAAGAGAGTTTTAACTAAAAACAATCTTGTTCTTTTAAAGAGATTTTTTTCCAAATTAGTTAAACCAAGTATTCTAACTAGAATATTTAAAGATTTTATAAAAGTAAAGAATTCTATTTATCTTTTGTTAAGTTAAAACAAATTTCTTTATCACTTTATAAATTAAGCTAAGTTTTTTTTACTAAAACAAGTATTTCAGTTTGAACCTGAACTTTTAAAGTTAACAATTTGACAATAGATTTTTCTTTTATAAAAGTTAATAAAGACTTGTACCCAAGTTTAAAGAAATAAATATTTTAACATAGTTTTGAAAAAATTTATAAACTAAATTTCTTTTTTTTAAATTTGGATTTTAATTAGAACTTTATGAACATTTTAAAGTTTCGTATTTAAAATATGAATTTTCTAGAATAAATATTTTACCATAATCTTCTAAAAGAAATTGGTTAATATTTTGCATGATATGGACTTAATCTGGCTAAAATGAATTTTTATGAAAAATAGATTTTAAAGTTTATTATAAGCATTAAATTAAAAGGAAAATTTCATAAAAATCGAGTTTTAAATTAAAGCCTTAAGACAAAATTTTATAAATATTGATTTTAAGAGATTTTAGTAAATAAGTATTTTACAATAATTTTAGCGATAAAACATTCTTTTAAAAGTTAAAGATTCTATTTTTTTAATTAAAGGTTAAGTGGGAAAATAGGATAAAAATATTTTCTTATTTAGCACAAATATAAAAAAAATTGTTAAAGTAAATATTTTTACATAGTTTTAACTATAAATTATTTTAGACAATAAAGCATATTAATTGACTCTTGCTAAAGTAAACAAGGTATGAACATAATACTCAAGTTAGTGGTTTTTTTTATTGTGTTTAAATTTGGGGTTTTTGAGCAAAAATTTACTGACTCCTCTAAATGTCAAGTGAGTCTTATGATATCTGAGTTAGTTTAATTTTTGATTACCGCTTTATAACGATCTTGAGGTACACCACTATTAATACTGGTTGAAAATGATTATGAAAATATGGATATTATAAAGGTAAGAATGATAATTTAAACAGCGTTCCGGCCGTTGGGGGACGATAAAACATACCAGTGAGGTAATGTAATAAGGGCGGCAGGTCACGGCCAGGTGATTAGGGAATGGTCATTTCCACTGCGGGGTAGCTCCCCGGATTGCTAGTAAAACCATTTAATTGAATATTATTCTAAAAATAGAAAGCGAGTAATAACTCAAATACCTATGCACCCACACTAGTTTTACTAATTTTTTGTTGAAATTACGTTTCAAGTAACGCCTAAAAGAGATCAGACTGGAGTGGGATGTTTTCTCTGTTTTGCTTTTGGACATTGTATCTTCTCCATGTTATGTACCAATGGAAAAATAAATAAATGATGTATGAACGTATGCACTAATATGCTTTGAGAAGTTTTCAAAAGGAATGCCGGGAAAGTTCTTTGAGAAATTAATAAAAGAAAGTTGTTTTATGCTAAAACTAACAAAAGAGTTTTCAAAATAAGAGGTCTTAGGTGGATTTTAACTCACTGGTCGGTCACGAACGCCATTATTAGAAATTGGTCATGACATAATTTACCTAATAACAAACTTTCAATCAAAACAAGTTTTTTTTTGCTAAAACACAAAAGGCAAAAAACTAACTTTTAAGCTAGTTGTCAATGAGGCTATAAGAGAAATCTTTACATGCAAATTAAACATTTATCATCTAGTACTCATCTTGAATGTAATTGGTTCATAGAGTTCGATCAATTATTTTATATCGATGTTTCTCCGACAAATAGAGGGATATGGCAATTAGTGATTAGTATTGAAATACCATATCATATACCAAGTAGTGCCCTATTTATGCATAGAAAAATTCTTAACTAAAGAATGACTTGTTTTTTGCTTAAAAATTAAACCTAACAGTTAATGTGTTGGAAAACATAATCTCAAAAACCAATGATAGTACATACATATTATACAAAAGAAAAATCTAATAGCCCGATTAAAATCCAACACGGTGAAACAAAGTTTATATCTTTGAGATCTCTCTGATTTGATTGTCTTAGCATTCGAACAAAAAACTAATGGATTGATGCACACGAGCAAGAAATGGATTGGACCTCAAGTTTTTTGCCGTATTTTTTGTATGCCTGATTACGAGCATAGGGTAGGCTCTAATTTTCATGTCCATTAAACACTCTCTCTCGAATGTCTCTCTTTGTTTCTCATGAGAATACAAAAACCCTATCTGCCATAGAGGTTTATAAGTGTATATAAATATGTTACGGCAGGGTTCTAGGGTGTAAATAAGATTTGGGATCTTTATATAATTAGAAAAAATTAATTAAATTTGAATTAAATTTCAAATTCTATAAATTATAATTCATACAACTAAAGATTTATAATCACACTCCCACTCTTATCTCAAAAATAATTTTGAGCTCCATATTATTAAATACTTATTTAACTTTTCGCGTTAAGACTACTTATACCTGTCAATTAAATTAAATTACTAACAATTTTATTTAATCGACAAATAGTTTTCTTACCACTTCCCACTTAACTATATAATATGTTAGATACAAAATCCACCGCAGGGTTTGACATAATCAGAACTTATAGGCTTCGTTAAATGAGCATCATCAATCCTTATACAGAGACATAAATTTCGTTAATAATTAATATTTACCATACATGTAATGATATAATGTTATTATCTAATTCACCGAGCTTATTGACCTATAAAATATTTCACTCTTTTATAAATTAAAATAACAAATACTAAATATACGTGTCTATTAATTATATTAGGAATACGAACATAAACACTCATAATAACCATGAAGTATTAATTGTTTTATACAATAAATATAAAAACAATTATCCCATAACGGTCATATTCAATTAAAAGATCAATTATCTTCAAAACATGATCTCTACTAGGGTGCTTTCAGCTATTATTGTGTTCCTTAGAGATTTTCATGGCCACCTGTCTAACTACACAATGCTTATCTCTAAACATTTCTTTGAGTTTCATATATTAGAGGCTAACTACCAAGATCCATTGATTAAGAACATAATTTAAGTAAAAAAATTAAACGGGCAAACTCCAAAATTAGCTCCAGATTAAAACTTTTTAATATCAAACGATCAAAATAAATTCAGTATATACTCCCAAAGTTATATTAGAGTTATACCTTATGAAATTTGGTAGAATTAATTTCGGTTACTGCAACAACTTTTAGTCTAAAATCCTTTGAGGTTGTAGACTTTAAGTTGAAGCTTTAAATCCAAGTCTTCTATTGTATTCCCAAATGCTAGAACGCGTCTGTAATGTGAGTTACCTTGAATATATTTTTCAAAACCCTCTCTAGCCACCAATGGAATACGTAGAAACCTTAACTAATATAATGAGATATGTGGTGATTAGGGCTGCATAACAGTATATAAATAAGTTATAACAGGAACCTGTGGAGTAAATATGACTTGAACTCCTAATGTAATTATGAAAACGCACCTCAACCCAGAAGCAATTTCACAAAAATATTAATTATAATTCACTCCACTAAAAAATTATAATTGCACTCACAGCCATATTCTTAAAATCGAATATTCGATCTCCAATTATTAAATGCTTATTTATTCTCCACACGTTAAGATTTTTGATACCCGCCGATTAAATTAATTACTGACAATTATATTTAATCGACTTCTTAAATAAATTTCTTAATACCTTCCGCTTAACTTATTTGACTGTCGAATAATTAAATTCACCTGCAAGGTTTAGCTCGGTCAAAACTTATAAACTTTCTTAAGGGGGTATCGTCAATCCCAATCTTTTGGGACGTAGATTCCATCAAGAATTAATATTTACCATATAATTAATATCGCTATCCAACTCACCGGGATTATTGACCTATATAAGATCGCACCCTTTAATAAATCAAAACAATGTATATTAAATATACGCCAATAAAAATTATCTTAGAATTAAGTGTATAAGTACTTATAATAATCATGGAGTGTAAATTAATTTATAAAATCAGTATAAAATTAATTAACCCAGTTTAGTCATGTTCAAAACAAACAAAATGTACTAGTACAATGAGTCGAAACAATTGTCGAAACGATTATCGTTTCCTGTAATCAAGACAAATCTACAAAAATATCGTGATGCAGCCGTATTGATTGTATGTCCAATTCCATGTAAACTGTAAACCAAAACTTATATTTTACAAAAGCCGATAATCTAGTCTTTTGTGTATAAGCCGAACTCTACATACCTGATTAAATGCTATGTAGAATAAAAGGCACCCATGCACGTCATTAAATAAATAATGAAATACATACATTACTCATTAAGATTATCATAAAATAAAAAACTAATTTTATTAATAAATAAAAATAAATACTAAAACCAAAATTATAATTTTTAGTATACAATCATAATATCACCATCGCTTGTCATAGGCATTAACTGATGCTGAGGTTGCAAAATACTCAACATAGATGTCAAAATATAATACTGCACCATCTGATCAGCCTTTTGCTACTTCTGATAATGCTGAGCTTCCTAACAATTCATGTTCGATTGCCTTGGTGAATATATATATGTGAGCACATATTTGTACTCTTCAGTAGTCATAACAATATTCAAATTGTTTTTTCGGCCAATATAATTAAGTCTAGTCAATTTATTTTCTTTGATTATAGTGGACAAGTGAATTAAAAGCCATTTAAAATTTGAGAATCAAATAATTAAAAAATTATGATGAGTAAAAAAAACACTTTGAATTTTATTTTAAATTTGGTTATCTCTTCCAATTTTAAAAGAACTTGACAGCAATCGGGAATACCGTGAATAATATGTCTCGATAGAAATGTCGTCTACTATTCATCATTTATCCAGACATATTATTTTTTTATTAATTTTATTATCTAAGCTACAGACAATGTCAAGTAAAACTAAATATTTAACTTCGATTTGGTCCAATAAATAATAACAATGGCTCAAATTGATAATACTATTATTTATAACCGAGTGTATACCATCACTTAATTCTAGTCAATCTATCTGTAAATAACTTTTCAGCTAGTGAACTAACCCATACTAACAACTATGTAAAATTATTCTTTAAGAAGGTTTGTGACACAGATACCCATACGTGTCGACACCAACGAGTAGATGAGTCAACACAAAAGCACCCTCCGAAAACAAGGAGTTTGGGTCAACACCAATAAAGATAAGGATTGATACTAAAATTCTAGTAACCAAAATCCAAATGTCTAGGTCAACACCAAATTGATCTATGTCGACATTGATTTTTCAGCAACCAAAGACGAACTAGCTGAGTCAACACCGAAGTAAGAAGTGTCGACACTGATTTTTCAGTAGCCAAAGACAAACTGGCTGAGTCAACACCAAAGCAAGAAGTGTTAACACTAAAATTTTAGTAGCCAAAGTTGCTTTGTTGAATCGACACTAAAGACGAGCAGTGTCGGTACCAGATTTTTAGTAGCTAAAGTCTCTCAACTGAGCCGACACCAACGAAGATATGAGACAACACCTGAGTAGATATGAAGTCTTGAGTTGACACCAACTCTAATATAAGTCGACACCAAGGTTTCAGCCGAAAAATTAAAATAATAAAAGAGTCGACAACAAATGTATCATGAGTCAACACCTAAGTGTGGGTGATAAAAATCTAAAAGTTTGGTCGACACCTCAAAAAGAACAAGTTGACACTTTTGTCTGAGAACTAAGGCCAAGACCAACAACTTGTGTCAACACCAATGAGCTTTGTGTCGACACCTGTGATGGATTTCAAAAATGGCACCTGGTTCAAACGGTAACATTTTTAGAGCATTAATTGCATCCACCAACCACCAGCTGTCATTTACTTTAGTGGGCTATAAAATGAGTAAATTTCAAAGCTTCAAACTTTTGGATTACTATTCTATTGAATGCATTGAAAGCCAACATTTTTCTCTTAGATCATCAAAGGATCATTTACTCCTCCGGCCTAAATTCTCTCACTCCTTTAGTCATTTGTTATCAAATCATTGTAAAGAGTGATTGTGAGTAAATTTTGTATTCAATTCATTTATTGTAAAGGGTGAGTAACCCTTGTAATCCTCTAAGAGAGTGAGATAAATTTCTTAAAGAATAGCTGAAGAGAGTTTAGAAAAATAGAGAGTATTTGTAGAAAAAATTTTAAGCTGTAAAGCCTTTTGAATGTGCCTGTGAAGCATTTGTTTATAGTGCAAATTCTCAAGGTGAGTATTAAGGAGTGGATGTAGGCTTAGAAGAAATTAAAGTACTATAAGTCTCGGTGTCTGGTCCAAATTTCTCTCTTTCATCTATTTAATTTCACTGCTGCACTTTTACTACTATATTTGGTTTATGAAATTAAAAGGTTTTGCAAAAGATTTTTAAAATTTTTATTATTGTTTTAAAATCCAATTCACCTTCTCTTGGATTGCCTAGGCCTAATAGTGTGGAACAAAAGTTTCATATTCTTGTATCCAAATGTGACGGTCCTACCCTATGGATGCTTTCTCAATTCAAATATTTTCAAGGCTCAAGACAATTTATAAACAAAGAATGAAAGCAGAAAAGACATACTGCATAGTTTTGGATGGAAAGATGAATGCTAGACTCTCGAAGAAGAATCTTTAGGGATACTCTCATCCTTTAGGATGTATCGCCGCACCCCAAAAGTGTTCATCCGATAAGGGAGAGGTATGCATGTCATTGGGTCAAACATACTAGAAGGACTCTCACTGGCACTGGGTGTTGGAGGCAAAATGTCAAGATTATTGTTTAGTCATGAAGATAATTTATGAATATAGTTCAGCCTACCCGCATATTTATAGGGTTACAGTAGGGACCTGTGGAGTAATTATGAACCAGAATTCTAGTGTGACACAGATACCCATCAAGTGGTTTCTGCAATTAAGAAAATTTCGCAGCGGTATCTGTAATTATGAAAACCTTGCAACAATTTTTACAATTTTCATAAAATACTAAGTTACAGTTCATACCACTAAAGAATTATAATTGCACTCTCACCTATAATCTCAAGATCAACTTGTATTGAGCTCATGTTATTAAATACTTAACTCATCTCCCCACTTTAAGATTCTCAATACCCGCTAATTAAATTTAATTACTAATAATTTAATTTAATTGATATTTTTAAATTTCTTAAGCCATTTCACTTAACTTATTTGACTGTCGGATAATTAAATTCATTTGCAAAGTTTGGCACGGTCAAAACTTATAAATTTTTTTAAAGGGGTATCGTCAATCCAGATCATTCGAGACATGAATTCTGTTAATAATTAATATTCACTATATAAATAATACAATTATCTAACTCACCGGGAATATAGACCCATATAAGATCACACCCTCTAATGAATCCAAACAACGAATATAAAATATACGCAAATTAATAATTATTTCAAGATTAAGAGTATAAGCATTATTCATACTAACCTTGTGTGTAAATTAATTTATATAGTCAATATAAAACTAATTATCTCAATTTGTCACATTCAATACACACAAAGTGTACTAGTACAGAGAGTCGGAACAATGGACAACGCTATTATCTATTCTCCGTAACCAAGACAGGTCTACTAAAACTCTATATTAGAGTCGTACCAATGATATGTTCATTTTTATCTAAACTGTGAAGAGATACTTATATTCTGCAAGAACCTAAAATCTGGTCTTCTGTGTGCAAGCCGTACTCTACACACCATATTAAATACTGTACAGAATAAAGGGCATCCATACATAACATTAAAGAAATAATATTACATGCATTGCTCATAAAGATTCTTATAAAATAAAAAATTAATTTTATTAAAATAAAATTAAATACTAAAAGCATAGCTTTCAGTATACAACCCTAACACTGAGATCCAAATATCTCTCTGCCTCAGCCTTGGCAGCCGCATCCTCTTCTTCGGCAGCCGCTTACTGTATTGTTTGCTCTGCCTCCACAGCCAACTCTTTCATAGCATTAAAACCTCTTCGAGGAGGGATAAAGGGTTTAGGGTCAGGACCAGTAATTACCCCACTCAGTAGCACACTCGAGCCTACACCTCCTAAATCACCTATAAAGATGTTACCCTTAGCTGAGGGGCCTTATCGTGCCCCCGCATCGTCGTCACGTTGACCACTGCCGCTAAGAGCCGCCATGAAAAGAAACAGAAGGAATAGGACAATAAACATGATCAAATGAATAGTTGAACTCATAATTGAACTTGTAAGATCACAAAGCAACACCTCGCTGTCGTAAAGAAAAATGAAAAAATTCCTTACGACCAGAACTTGTTTGAAACATCACATAACGCTACTACCTTCAAAACATGCAGCCACAAACTCCAAGTTTAAGAAGTCCGTGGGCCATTTCTTTGAAGTTCAAGACTCAAACTTATTTCCATTAAAATGACTTTTCGATCATTTTACGAGCTTAAAATTTAAATTTTCATCTTTTGGTCCTCTTCACGATCTTAAAATAGCCTTTTGATCTTCTTCACAACCTTAAAATTTAATTTTTCATCTTTCAGTCCTCTTTACGTTCTTAAAATAGCTTTTTGATCTTTTTCAAGACCTTAAATTTTAATTTTTCATCTTTCGGTCATCATCATGACCTTAAAATCACTTTTAGTGTTAGAAAATTGAATCCCAAGAACCAATAATAGCACATACGAATTATACCAAAAAAATTGAAAACCCGATTTAAACCCAAGACGGGGGAATAATGGGTAAACCTTTGAAATCTCTCTGATTTGATCTTGTCTCAACATTCAAACAGAAAACCATTGGATTGATGTACACAAGCAGGAATTGGACTGCTTCTCAAATTTTCTGTTATATTTTCATATGCATGATCACGAACAGATGGTGAGCTTTAATTTTTGTGTTCTTTAAACACACTCTCTCTCGGCTGCCTCTCTTTGCTTTTCACGAGAATGCAAAACTCAAACTGCTTGAGAGATTTAGGTACATATAAATGGGCTACGGTAGGGACCTAATGAATAAATAAGATTCGGGTTCCTTATATAATTAGAAAAACTTAATTCATTCCCAATTAAATTCTTAATTCTGTAAATTATAATTTAGACCGGTAAAGAATTATAATTGCACTCATGATATTATCTCAAAAGATAATTTCGAGCTTTATATTATTAAATATTTATTTATCTCTCTACGTTAAGATTATAAATACTCGTTGATTAAATTCAATTACTAATAATTTTATTTAATTGATCACTTATAATTTTTTTACTATTTTTTACTTAACTTATTTAATATATCAAATACAAAATTCACGTGTAGTGTTTGACATAATTAAAATTTATAAGTTTTCTTATGGGGTGATCATCAATCTTTAAATTTGGACGAAAATTCTGTTAATTATTAATATTCACCACACACATAATGTCGTTATCCAATTTATCGAGCTTATTGACCTAGAAAAGATCTTACTCTTTTATGAGTCAAAATAACAAGTATTAAATATATGTACTTATTAATTATTTCAAGAATAAGAGTATAAACATTCATAATAATCATAAGATATTAATTATTTTATATAATAAGTATAAAAATAATTATCCCAAGATTGTCATGTTCAATACACTCCAAGTGTACTATCATAGGAGTGTATTGAACGGGACAATTTCATCTAAGATTATCTATTCTATAAGAACTGATAATCTGATCTTTTGTTTATAAATCGAACTCTACACATCATATTATCTACTATGCATAATAAAATATACATATAGATAACATTGAATAAATAATACAGTGCAAATAATATTCATACAGATTTTCATTAAAATAAAAATAGTAGAATTTTTAAATAAAACAAATACTAATTTTAATTTTACTAAAATACGGCTTTTAGTATATATCCTAACATTTAGTTTTTTTCATGACCTTAAAATGACTTTTCAATCATTTTCATGACCTTAAATTTTTTCAATTCTTTTCATAACCTAAAACTTACTCTCTAGTCTCTTGTCCTTAAATTGATCATCAACTTTTCATAATAATTTATTTGTTTTTATCATGATTTATTTGTTTGCATCGTATGCATCGTCCCACGAACTACGTTTTAGTTTAATCCTTTATAAAATGGTACGTAGGCACCTCAATTGAAATTTAAATACAACCACGCTTTCATGTATACGTGTGTTTTGTTAAGCTAAGGTTGACAGCCAAGTTAAATGAATTGTTTGTAGAGTTTTGAATGCGTTGCAATGCAAGTTGTGTTAAAGAATGACACTTATAAATACTCTAATTTGATCAAGTCATGTTTTAAATTTATCTGAAAATCTTCAAAGATAAAAAATGAAGACCAAAAAGCCTTCGATTGATCATAAAGAAAGAATTCGGCTCAAAAATCCAAAATACCCTCTGAAACTTTTAATAGCGAGCTTTGATAATTGTAGTCATCATTCCAAAACTCTAAAACATTACGGTTGCTCCATTAATATTTGTAGTCGTGCCTTTTGTTTGAACACAGTAATTTGAAGGTCCCCGAAAAGGAACTCAAAAAATTACTCCGAATTTAAAATAAATGATTCAAATTTAGTTGTGTGTTGTGTAGGGCATACTGCAAACAAATCTAAACCATTAATTTTGAATTATGTGTAAGTTTCTGAGAATATTTTCCGGGTTTGTAGTATTATTGGTTTGAACAACAACATTCAGTCCTCGCGACTGCAAATTCCAACTCCTGACAATTGAACATTTCATTTATTTTATGTGTAATCATCGTTAATTTTTTTTTATGTTAGACCATTCTCCATAATTTTAATAGATGACATTTATGTTTTGATTAACACTCATTTAAACATGTTAATATGGTTCCTACCTACTTAATTCTTTAATATAGTGGGGATGTTTGGCAAAGTTAGTACAAGTAGATTTTAACTTTTTGCTATTAATTTTAATTATAAATTATAAGTTTTTTCAAACATCTATAACTCATGTTATAATTTATAATTATTTTTTTTATTTCAGGTATAAGGTACAATTTTTACCAAACACTCACAACTATTACTACAAACTGCAATTTATAAGTAACTAGTTTCAGCAATACCAAGCACCACTAATATTGTGTTAATGTATAACAATAATAATTATTTCTTAAAATTATAAATACATAATATCCATGTATTAATTTAAGGGTAATTTGGCATTAAGTCCCATTTTAAATTTCATTTTATTATTAGATCTTCAAATTAGATTAACTTTGTGATAGATTCCATTTGAAATTTTGTTTCCGAAAACACCCTCATTCTCTTTCTCTGTTCGCGCCTCACAGAAACGCTTGGAACGGCTCCGAAACAAAAGCTTCCTTTTTCGATTAAAATTTTTCATTCGAGATTCGGCTCCGAAAAATTCAAAAAATCTTAACGGCCAACACAAAAGCTACACAACAAACCACAAAGATAAGCTAATACATACTTACATAAATGATACAAAAAACTAATCTCAAGCGTACATAAAAATGATACAAGCATATATTTGTTTTTGCGCTATTTACTTTAGTACAGCCAACATTGAATGAAACATCCAACAGAAAATGAAACAGCCAACAGGAATAATATGCAAAGTGAGAAATCCTGCAAAAAATAATACAGCCAACAGAAAATAATACACCCAACAGATATCCAGTAGAAAATGATACACCCAATAAAATATGATATACCAACCTGTAGTTAATGTATTATTTTCTGTAATTTACTGTATCATCATTATCTTCAATCTGTAGTGAACATGTGGGATCATTGTATCATTAACGTTACCTTGTAGTTAATGTATCATTTTCTGCAAATTTACTGTATCATAACTTAATCAAGTAAAAATAGTAATCACATGTTTGCAAAGAAAAAATATTTTTATTGCAGAAATTAACCCACTAATAGAATCATGGAAGAGAACAAAAAAACTAATCTTAAAAATAGATTAAAGTGCAAAATAATATATGAGAATAGAAAATAACATTGAAAATGGCGTTAGAACATACCCAGAACTCAAACGAATGTAATCTCACAAATTTATTCCAAGAATTCCAGTTAAAATGTCATTGACGTCGGACAAATATGTAACATACACTTGAAAATAATTAAAAAAAAAGCATATAAATTAACCAAAACACAATTGTGCCAAAATCACAATTAGCAAGAAGAAGTTTGCGTGAAAAACGAAAATGAGAATTTGAAAAAAGATTTTTTGATATCAAAACATACAATTTTACCGTATCAACTTAATTAGAGTTAATAAATAGTATAATAATCTATTTTTTATTTAAAATTTTTAAAAAAACTTTATAGAATATCATAATTTTGATAGAGGCTTACCCCAAGCATTTTTTTCAAATGAGATATATCCCAATTTACGCTTAATTTAATATTTATGAACACAACACGTAAACATGTTCACGTGGTCCCTACTCAATCCTCCTGACATTTCATTGCTATTTGCTGTAACATCTGCGAAACAAAAACGGAAGATGGATATATATATATATATATA
>JAOTRH010000010.1:11801255-11811668 GCA_034768845.1 Heliamphora exappendiculata | reverse complement strand
TCCTTCATCAAGCACCCACCCCCCCCCCCCCCCCCGGTTTGCTCCTAGACCTCGCTAGATAGCAAATGCCCGTCATGACGCCTTGTTAGATGAGATGCTACCCCATTGATGAACAGAAGAGTCTCCTTCCCTTCGGCTCAGTGCTCGATGTATGTTGATGCTTGAAAGCCACGGTGGCTCTGGTACCGGTCACTGTCATTGGCATATCCTTGCGCTGCGTAAGTCTCATGCACTTCGGGCCCTTTTGGTTTCTGATGACTCTTCTGGGTTTCGACAGTCTCACAATGCAAAGGTTCAGAACCCGAAGTTGTTTCTGATTCTTTGGTTCGGCACTTCAAATCATCAGCAGAAGACTTTTTTGCAAAACAGCCGCCAGATGCCCTTGCCCTTCTTATAGCGTGCTGGTGGCGGGATTCATGAAGATATGGCTGCAGAAAAAGGGAAGAAAACAAGGAAAAATTACAACCAAATCAAACAATATTTCAATGTGAAAACAGCCCTGTTAACAACGAGATTTTAGCCATTTACAATACAATTTGTGTCCACAAACAAAAACCCAGAATAAATGTGGTACAGGATGCTATACTTCGGCATGAACGAGTAAGGATTGGCAAGGGCCTAAATCTAGCGTTGTGTTAACCATTTAAGAGAACAAAAACTTCCAATTTGAAAACAACATGAAGTACACAAGGCTTTGTAAAAATGTCTAGGCTCTATTTTTGTTAACCCCTTTCTCGAAGGAAAAAGAGGAAAACTAGTCAACCAAGAATGCGATGACTAACAGATGATGCAGAAGAAATGGCACAAGAAAAAAATTCATTATGTACACGTTAAAACGAAGTCAAACATAATTCCAACTTGATAACAGTTAGCCTACTTGATATTTCAGCCATTTACAATACGCTGTATGTCTCCATTAATAAAAATATAGAATAAATGTGACAAACTATCCTACTTTGGCATAAACGACTTTCATTCTTGGAGGAATAAAAGGGAAATTAGTAACATTGGCATGCTAATCACTGCGAACTTGGATAACTAACAGATGATGCCGAAGAAAAGACACAAGAAAAAAGATTCAAAAGTATACTAACGCGAACGACAAAGAGACGACACAATTGTTAGCTATATGAATATCACAAATGGCACTTTAGTAGTAGATTACAAATTGAAAACTATGAATTCTGAAATTTTAATTCTCTTTAAGAATCCCAAAGGATTTCTTCAATTTATAATCTTATTCCAAGAGTCCACAACTGCTTTATAGGTTAGAAGAATGTGGGTGTAAAGGTTAAAACTGGTGAAAGATATTTGTAAAACCAGCTTGAGATTTCAATCTACGATTTTCTTCTGACCATTACGGAAGCACTGAAAACTGAGCCAGCACTGAAGAAGGCCTACACATACTGGTTTTCCTTGTAGACCTCCCAAAGACAGCATCTAATTTTAGATCAGCATGATAAGTACTGTACATCGAGCCACGCATTCACCCAAGGCAAACTGTCTTCAGGGTATATTTTGGTATATCCACATAGTTATAACCCTAGCTATATATATCATAGTACTAGGAAATTCTGATGTACTATATTTTTCCAATGTACTATTTTAGTCCTTATTTCTTTGACTTAGTTATGGATGAATTAACTAAACATATTCAAGATGAGATCCCATGGTGTATATTGTTTGCAGATGATATTGTCTTAATGGATGAGATTAGAAAAATGGTCAATGCTAAGTTAGAAATGTGAAAGGAAACTTTGGAATCAAAAAAATTTCAAGTAAATAAGAACAAAACTGAATATATGAAATATAATTTTAGCAGTAATAGGAGTATTAATGGTGAAAGAGTATATTCAAAACTAAGAGATACCTAAGAGTGAATATTTTCGTTATCTATGTTCAATTATTAACAAAGATGGAGCAGCTGCAGATGATGTAACTCATAGAATCAAAGTTGGTTGGCTTAAGTGGAGGAGTGTTTCTGGAGTTCTATGTGATCTAACTACAAAATTAAAAGAAAAAGTTTATAAGACAGCTATTAGACCGGTGATTTTATATGGGATAGAATTTTGGGTTGTTAAAAAAGATCACATAAATAAGATGAGTGCTACGAAAATGAGAATGTTAAGGTGGATGTGTGATAAAACTAAAAAAGATAAAATTAAGAACAAAAAGATTCGTAAAATAGCATGGATTGCACCAATTAAGAACAAGTTGAGAGAAAATAGATTAAGCTAGTTTGGGTACATATAACTTAAACCAGTTGATGTAGTAGTAAGAAAAAATTATAAAATCATGAGTAATAAAAACACTAGATAGAAAGGTAGACCAAAATTGACATGGGATGCAGTATTAAGAAAATATATGAACCTGTTAAAACTAACTGAAAATATAGCTCTTAACATAGTAGAATGGTATAAAAGAATTCATGTAGCCGACTCCAATTGATTGGAACAAAGGCTTGGTTTGGTTTGGTTTGGTTTGGTCATAATAAAACAAAGCAGCAGCCATGGATGTAGCCCTATATGGGTGAACCACGTGAATATTATGTTTCATGTGAGTTTGTTCTTGTTATGTTCTTTATCTTTCTGCATTAACTCTCGTAGATCCTTCTTAGAGTTGTTGTAATCTCAACAAATCTTAGGTTTTAATTTCTTCAGCTATAGACCAGTTTTAGTCTGATTTACAAAAGCAATGGTATTGAAAGACATTGTCTGACATGTAGATCTAAAATTAAGGTTGTCTGGTAAAATTGCCAGTTTTCTCTTTCTTTTTTACTGAAATATTTTTTTTTGGGTCTTTCTGCATAAAACAAAAACAAATAACATATTTGGTACACGTGTTTTCAAAAACAAAGAAAATACAAGAAAACATGTTTGGTGACGTCAAAAATCATTAGTAAAAACATATCACTCACATGATTGTACGATTTTCAGATTATCAGCTATTGAAAGTGTTATTGATATAAAGTCCCTAATCATATAAGGTATAAACAAAGCTAAGATACGCGGGGTGCAGAATAATAACGGCACAGCATGAAAATTTGACCTTCCGAACTTTTAGCAGCTTCTTTTCAAGCTCTGCTTTAGCACGTGACTGCCTCCGCCTCAGAATCCCATGGTATTGCTTCGCATTCACATAAACAGGTTCTTGTGCCATTTCAAGGGGCAAAGGCATTCTAGCATAATGCATATCAAGTAAATGAGAAGGCACCTGCCAAATGTAATAATTTGTTAGACATTAACTCTGAAGTTTGAAGCATTTGTTAAGAAGAAATATATAGTGCACAGGAAATCAAGTTAATACTATAAAGGTCGTAAATATATCCAAATATAATATCAAGGATACATCATCGTGAACTTTATACGATTGATAATCATATTGAAAGAAGTCCCAACCGTCACCAAGCCTGTCTGCCATTCTAAATACAGAAACTTGAGAAGGAATTATATCAATCCTATACAATAGCCAAGTATAATCCTAAATCTAACAAAAGATAACCCAAGGGGGGGGAATACAAAGATATATGAAGAAATATGACTCCACAAAATCAAAGATCATCAAAACATGTATGGGCAGCAATATGCATCAAGTGTCAAAACCCTAGTCTCCATGTTGAATGTCATGCCAAGCACACTTGCCACTGTGCTGTGGCTACTTTTGCCAATAAACCAAAAATCAGAATTGATCCAGGAAATTTTGAATGTTCGTGTTTGCTTCAAATAAATAGGCTAAGGCTTTGACCTTGTATGTTTTCATTCCCATAAATATAGAGATTAAGACTCCCTTATCTGAACTTTGAAGAAACCAACATCTAAAAAGAAAAAAAGAAAAAATCAAAATACCTAAACGTTGCTCACCAGAAAAGGTAAGATCAATGATTTACTGATAAATATGATTTCATTAGGTTATGGCACAGGGAATGCCTACAAAGAAAGGAGAACTGGAATTTTAAAAAGTTTAAATAGAAAAAGGGAAGTTTCTTTGCCTAATAACCATTTTACTCACAGAAACGTTTGCAGCAAAACACATGTTTCATGCTTATTAAAAAGAAAAAAAAAACACAGGAATGGATCTTGACAGAGTTATTTCAAGCAAAAACAATTACTTGGGAGGGACTACGCTTAAATGCAACAAGCAAAACCTAAAACGAATACATAGTCATACACAAGACCCAAGACATGATAAGTGTGTGGGTGTGTGAATTTACATTATACTTATACTTTATTATATCAAAATCGTAAGAAATTATCTTTCACAATCTTTATTCTACAAAAAGGTGTGAACAAAAAATCCTAAACTTTATTTTAGAAAATCTTCCCATAACAAATTTGAAATTTTGGGGTTTAAAATTCCTGATATTAAAAGAAAGAGGAGGGGTTAATTCCTATAAATCTACATTATTTTTATTTTAACATTAGAGTCCTATTTTCTGTAATAAAATATAGACATGTATTTCTCCAAAGTGTTAGAAGTGTGTCCAATTCTTTAAATACACACACACACACACACACATATGGCCTTCAACACACGTCAAGAGCATGCGAAGAGTGTTGGTGCTCAACAGACACACCACTTAGGTCAATTCCAACGAGATGGAGCCTACAGTTCTAGAAAAAGATTTATGATAAAAAGCCAAAAATGTCACAAGATAGCAATGCAACATAAGATAGTGAAAGATTGTTGATTAATCAGCTATGACTCTTTTGATGCCTAATTGTTGAAGATTCAGATTGATCCTAGATAACTTGTACATGCAAATTTATGAGTGGCAGAGAGCCAATCCAATGTGTTCATGAGCAATTTTTTCATCCAACCAAATAACCATTTCCATATTAGTATGCAAACATTCATGCTCTTAAGCAATCCACCTGAAACCTTGAGTGGTTCAAGCTTTTAGTCATTGCAAGAGAAAGGAAGCAAGAGGCTCAAACTTGACATGTTTGATTGGAGAGGGGGACCCTGACCATGTTGATTCCAAGCTGCTCATCAGTAACTTAATTTGCGTACAAGTTACAGCTCTACCATGAGGAATGAACTTCTAAATTTCTCATATCCACTAACCTCTTGTGTGGTAGAATGAAGTTGTTGTTCCTAGAAGATCTCACATCAATTTGCCCCATTAGACCACAATTTAGTGACTCCTCAGTATCTAAAACTGGGCCTTCAAAATGTGGTTGATGCCTTGAAGTTCTTCAAATGTTTTCAGTGGTTTAAGAAAGGCTTCATAAGGAACTAATTGGAAGAGCTCAAATCCGAGAGCAGCTCCACTAAGCTTTAGTAAGTGCACCCAGAAGGGGAAGGGAGGGAAAATCTTGAAGGAATAAATTCGTGGTAAATGAAGCATTATTTAGATCTTACCTTTCTCTTCAAGATTTTATCCTTCACTAGTAGATTCTTGGTCAATACAAATTTTTTTTTTTTAATTTTATTTTGATGACGAGGAACCACTTGTGGGGATGCAAATTGGGTTATTTATGCAATAATAAACATGGAAAATGGCCCTAAAAAGTAAATTTACTTCTCTTCCTAAAGAAGAACATTAAATTAACTAACTGTTTGCCTTATTAGAGAATTTTTCCTTGCCTGCTCTAACAAGGAAACTGCATGGGAGTTTCTCATAGCTGGGTTGCACAGGCAAGCATCCCAGTAAGAAAAGAAAAATCAAGTACATTTTTGGACAAGGTAACCAATTAGGGCTGAGTCTCTAAACAAAAATATCTCCTTCCACCAACTAGTTTTTGCCCAACCATTTGAAATTTAAAAAACCCGTAACCACAGGGCTATTTGCTATCTAAGTGACATGTACACTGTCAATAGTCCAGTTAAAAGAAATTACATTTGCTTCATGTTTTGACAACTTTAGGTGAACAAAAGAAATATATAAATAAAGAAATGGTGATACAGAAGCTATCCTAGTAGGATCCAAGACCAACTGGCTCACCTTTAGCTGATTAAATTCAATTGTCACCTAAACAAGTGTAAGCATCGAAATTTCACCCTCACCACCATGACATATGAACCCAAACCTCTATATAATTCCAATTCCACTGGTTTCCTTAAAAGCAAAGTCTGTAGCCCATAAGTTGGTAAACAAAGAGCTAAAAGTTGCAATTAAACATTACGGACAGAGCAAATTTAATTGACTGATTAATCCACTTCTAGGGGAAAAACACCCCTCTTCCAAACTTATACTTCCATGAATAAACAGAAGAGGACATCCATGAATTTGAATGGGAAGTTACCAATACCAATCAAGAATGACTAGTCGTTTTAGCACATGTAGAAGATCAATAACATACCGAAGGCTGAGGACCATAAGCTGCCATCATTCCCCCATAATATGGACCTGAATATGGATTTGTTGCGCAAGCCTGCGAGAGTTACAAGAACACATTAGGCTTCAAAGTCATGCCAGTATGAGTTATCTATTTTATATGTTGAGTGCACAAAATAAAGCAAACATCAGCATAGCTCTTGCATTCTATGCAGGTGAAGAAAAGCTAGAAAACCAAACTTACAATTGTGTGCTCAACAAGTTCAAGCTGTGAAGGATGTGTAAGGCTTTCATTATTCCTTAGAGGTATGGCTGATGTTTGATGCTGGAAATTCTGGTGATCTAGTCCATAATTTCCATCTATCCTTGAAACAAGGCCACCATTAGTATCACAATGAAGAAATTTATGTGGAGGCCACTGAAGCCATTATGGGGGAAAATTGAGTATACAAATTTAGTTCAGAATTAAAAAATATCTGAAATATAAATATAAAAAAAATTGTGGAGGAGGAGAAATAATTTCTGGCAATGTAAGTATTGTGTGAATATAAATTATGAGTATCAGTATTTATGTGCCTGTGATTTTGTGTATGGCCCAGCAGATAACCCATGTCAGTGTCAGTGCCATATCAACAAAGCCAAAACTAAACATGTTACCATCAATCTCAGTTGTGGTAGAGTTATACCTTCAAAGTCAATAATAAAAAAGTTGTGGAGCAATTAAATTGATCAATATTAGATTGTTAGACATCAATACATCACTTTTGAGGAATAAACATGATGAAACTTCCAGCACAACACTCTTATTGACATTAAATTTCTGACATCATCCTGGTGATTAATGAGGAGCTATAGGGAACTGATTTCAATACTGACTCTTGAAAAGTTCCAGCAGTATCTACTTTTTTAAAGCTATTTACTACCATGACTATTGGCACCACTTAAAAACATACTTCTATAATTGAACAAATCAGATGAAAGGAATGACTTTTAACTTGTAATTGAACAAGCCAAATGAAAGCCAATGTTCTTAAATTAAATTGAAAATGACAAATTAACCCTCAGATATCACTGCAGCAACTAAATATCTTCCATAAAAACTTCAGCACCACTTTTCTAGATTTCCAATTTCATCAAACAACAGTATGTTGGAAACCAATACCTTAGCTCTAGGAAGCTTCATGCTAGGTAACAACACCTCCACCGATTGAATGCAAATTCATTGTTAATAAATAGAATAGAAGCATTCGAGATGAGCTAACAACACCTTCACTGATTGAATGCAAATCTGTTGTTAATAACTAGAATAGAAACATGCAAGATGAGCAACTGACGAGCACATAAAAGGTATTGAATGAAGTTATAGAGAGAACCTGTAATTTATTTTATTTCGGAGTTTTAATTTATTGAGGAAGTTGAATTTGCTTGGATTTTATTTCTTCTTTTATTTGGTTTTCTTATTCGATTATGGTAATTTGGTTTCCTATCAATAAGACCCCATGTAATGGTTTTTGAAGAGACCGGTGATTTAAGAATTGAAGATTGATATTATTCGGATTGTGTTTCCTGGTTTCTTCTCGCTTTCCCCTTCTAATTCTTTCTTTCATTGTTTTGATGCATTCCTTCTCCTTCCTATTCTATTCTTCTACTTCATTTATCTGTTCAATATCCTTCATCATCTTCTCTGGTTCTCTCTTCTTTCCCTTCTCTCTCTTTCTCGTCCCTTTTACAAGAAATAATTAAAAATACCATCCAAATTCAAGATGGAATTTCTGCAACAAGTTCATTCGTGTGCATATAATTAGTGCTCCCTACACATCCCAAACTTCAAAACTGCAGGCCATCAAAGTTAGAGGATAAAGGTTGTCAACATCCACTCATAAACCAATGCCCATGTATGCTTCCAGTTTTTTAAGCACAAGACCATACTATAGTACTTATGCAACGCGTGTTGGGATGAGAATGGTGGATAGGTAGCCAAAAGGGTCCGAACCTTAACACACGACCCCAACCTTAAAACCCAACTCTTTATTAATTCAACTATTATTAATATATCAAATGAGTCTCTTATTTATAAGCTTAAAGCCTTAATCTAAAAAGAAATCAAAATCCTAACCAACGAGAAAATAAAAATAACACCTTAATTAAAAGATAAACTAGAATCTTAATAAAAAGGAAATACTTTAAATAACCCTACATGAATTCAATAGCTATTAACGACAATTATTAGACCAAAATGGGCTAGAGTTTATAAAGTTGGGTGGGCTGGCCTTTCTTTATTTTGTTTGGGCTGGTTTTGATAAAGGTTTAATGGGCTGGGCTATATGAAAAAGGTTTTAATGTGCTACGGTAATGGAAAAGGATGGTCAGGTTGGGGTCGGGTTGGGTTGGGCTATCTTTCTTCTTGCTGCATAACAGAAGGCAACTAGGGGGTTCCTTTTTCCCTTCTGTTGCGAGACGGCTCGCAGGCGGCAAGAGAGGAAGGGACCAACCAGGGAGGGAAAGGTCGACAAGGAAGGCTAAAAGGTCTGAAGGCCGTCGAGGAAAGTGAGGGCACAAGATGTCGACGGCGGAGATGACGATAACCAGTGGTGGAGGCGCTAGGGTTTTCAAGGGTCGACGAAGGTCTTGGGTTTCAGTGAGGTCAGTGGCTAGGGTTTCAGTAGCTAGGGTTTCGGTGATGAGTGAGCGAAGGTGGCACAAGAATGATGGCGTCGATGGTGGCGAGAAGGTTGATGTTGGCGATGGTATCAATGGCAAGTGAAGGCGGTGGCGGTCGCGCTGACGATGATGTAGCCACGGCCCGTGGGAAAGAATGGCGGTATAAATTTCTTTGGCTACAGAAAGGAGTCAAAGAAGGAAGAGATATTAAATCCCTATTAGAAAATAGAGAAAGATTATGGAAAAGCGTATATTTCATTGTGAGACATACACTCGTATTTATTAAGAAAATGAGGGCATACAATAGATACTGTGGGTATTCCCACAGGTTATTATTAATACTTAACATCTTAATATTAAATATATATTAGCACCCCTCTTCAAGTTGGAGCATAGATATCAATCATGCCCAACTTGTTACAAATATAGTAAACCCGAGGCCCGGACAGTGCCTTAGTGAACACGTCAGCCAACTGTTCACCAGAACGAACAAAGCCAAAATCGATAATGCCGTTGTTAAACTCGTGGCAGATGAAATGACAGTCGATCTCGATGTTTTTAGTCCGCTCATGAAACACTGGATTAGTAGCGATGTAAACAGCAAACTTATTGTCACACCACAACTTGGTAGGACCCATAGGCGGTTCGTCTAATTTAGTGAGAAGTTATCGAACCCACATAATTTCAGATGTAGCTAATGCCATGGACCTGTATCCTGCCTCTGCACTTGATCTTGATACTACATCTTACTTCTTGCTTTTCCATGACACGAGATTCCCACCAACAAAAACAGAGAACCCTGATGTGGATCTTCTATCAATTGGACATTCTGCCTAGTCTGCATCAGAATAGCCCTCGGTACGCGAATGACCCCGATCACAAAACTATAGACCCATCCCTGAGTTGCTATTGAGATACCGGAGAATACAAACCACTGCATTCCAGTGGGGAGTACGAGGATCAGACATGAATTGATTGACAACGTTGACCGAATAAGCAATGTTTGGTCTAGTCATGGTAGTCAAATAATTAAGTTTTTTCACCATTCATCGATACCTGTCTGGATGAGAAAGCACATCTCACCTTCACCAGGAAGAAGCTTCATACTTGGATCCCTCGGAGACTCCACACTTTTTGCATTTAGTAGACCGGCATCACGCAGAATGTCAATCACATATTTCCTTTGAGAAATAAAGATCCCATGCTTACCTCGACTCCCAGAAAATATCGCAAGTGTCAAAGATCCTTCGTTTGAAATTGTGATTGCAAGAAAGTCTTTAGGTTGCTAATCCCAACATGATCATCACTAGTAATAACAATATCATCAACATAGACAACGAGAAGAATACATCCTGCATCAGTCCGACGAAAGAACATTGTATGATCTTTGCCTGACTATCGTAGTCCAAACTGTTGTACCACCGTGCTGAATCTCCCAAACCAGGCCCGAGGAGATTGTTTTAGACCGTATAAGG
>JAOTRH010000010.1:11779198-11801155 GCA_034768845.1 Heliamphora exappendiculata | reverse complement strand
TCTAATATAAAGCCCAATTAATGATAGATGTCTAAACGTACGTTTGATGTAAAACTAACATCCCTCGTAATTATTTATTTATTTATTTATTTATTTATTTATTTTTATTTTTAATAAATTTTTTTAATTATTTACTTAAACTATTATATTTTTTAATATTTCTTACCCAGATGAATTAAAAAAATGTTTTTTAAATTAAAATATAATTTTTTAAAATAAAAAATAAAAAATAAGTCAAAATAAGTCAATAATCCAATAAGCCAAATTTTAAGTTGCTTATTTTTATTTTTTGAGCCAAATTTATTATTTTCTCAGTTAATTTTACTGAGAAAATTTTAAAAATAAATAATTTTAATAAAAAAATTCAGAAAATATAAAAATAAACAAAACAATCAAAATTTATGCCCAAACGGGGCTAATTGATTAAGCAGTAAGAATCACAATTTCTTGCCCTTGCTTTTACATGTCTCTCTCGTTTTTTGTGAATTATTATTATTATTATTTTGGTAAGAAAATAAATAAATGACAATTATTTATATACACATATGTATATATATAATATTTATTTTTAAAAATATTATAAGTCTTAAATATAAAAATATTATACTTATTTTTTTACTTTTTACTTATAATTATTTTTTTATTTTTTAGATATTAATTATTTATCAAATGTTATTTATTTTATATTATATCATATCATTTCTTAATCTCGCTAATATTATCTCAGCTTAAGGTTCATAAATACCCTCACATTGCCTAGCTATCGTCACTCTTTTTAATTGTTTTCCTCCTGTTTTTCCCCAAATAATATATGGGTTCAAAATAAAATATAACATCTTTCAATTTACTCTGTTATATTGTATTGGAGTTTGAATACTAATTTTTGAACGCAACGAAAGCATATCCATGAACGCATCAAATGTAAAATTATGCAACGATATATGAGGTTCGACACAATCTGTTCACATTCATGAATGAGAGAAATATTCCACTATAATCGTTGAGTATATAATCAAGATATCAAAAATATCAAAAATCACCCGACCCCACAACTTGAGTATTACAATAAATCCCGTTTCTTTACTCAAGGATTACCCTAGTGTCCTAGGTATTTTTCTACATCTTCTTACATCTCTATCTCGTTAATTCAATTCTTTACACGATAATTAAAATTATAGGTAAATCCTAAAATCTTAATCCTCGTATAATTATAAATCTTAATAGGTATTAGACTTTTTATTAATTCGTGACTCTAAGATAGCTAAAATATATGTAAATAGAATTATAATTATATGAATTCATAAAATATAAAATACACACCCAATACATTGCAATCATAGGATCCTATTTGCAATAATGATGTATTTTTTATCTTATTTTGTTATTTAATAAAATTATTATTTTTTGATTTTTCTCGGCGAAAGATTTTTGAAATATAATTTTTTTTACCCAAATAGTAAAAAAAAACAATTTTTGAAATATAATCTTTTTTACCCAAATAGTAAAAAAAAACGATTAGGAAAAAGTTATTATTCTTGATAATATTATGTCATTATGTCTGATTAGTAATAAAATGTATATTTAATATTTGACTAATTTTAAAAAATAACTCAGTTACAACTACTAATTAAAGTAAGTAAGTGAGCAATGGGGTGTAAATTTGGTTTATTGTCCGTTCGAAATTCGTCATTGTCCAATCTAATTCGGCCCATTAAGAACTCGAGTACTATACATGCGAGCCTAGGCCACCTCCCTTAAGTTTGTGGGCCGATTCAAGGCCTGTGCCCGTTTGGCCCGCCCATTTAGCTCGAATATTAAGATATATTATACTAATATATAATAAATAAATTATAAACTAATATCAATATATAAATTTACAAGCATATAAACTATTAACTTATAATAAATTAATAAGTTTGTAATAAACTTATAAACTAATAAAATACACTTGTAAAGTGTAAAATATAATGTTTATGTAATTGATAACATTTAAGTTTTCAATAATAAAATTTATATTGTATTTAATTATTTAAAGTGTTCAAGTTTATTGCTGTTAGTTCTAGGCAACCCAAAATGTAGGTGAATTGGGTCTTAAAAAAAAAAAAATTAAAATTTTTTTGAAAATATTTTAATATTACAATCAAATATAACAATTTAATCAAAGATAAAAACAATACAAATATTAAAAAGGTTAGGGATAGAAAGATTGAACCGGACACCAAAGATTTATAGTGGCTCGGCTTCTTCCAAGTCTACGTCCACTACTCAAGTTTTTCATTGAGTATTTTTACTATCTAGAATGCTTCACGAGCGTATTCTAAATCTTTACAACTTCAAGACTTTATTTGAGTAAATTGAATGTTTACGGGTACATTCACAAGTCTAATACATTTTCAAAAAGATCATACGAAAACAATTTCCTGTTTTCTTCTAATCTCTCTTAAACTCTTTTTGATGATATTTACTCACTCATTCAAAGGATAAATGGTGGCTCACCATTGAATTCAATAAATGAAGAGTATTAATGAAGAACACTCACCATCTTTACAGAAATAATTTACAATAAACGAGAAAGTAAAGAGAGATGAATAACAAGAACTGGAGATTCAGCAACAAATGAGGGCTTCAGAATTTTGAGTTTGATTCAAGCAAAGAACAGTAAATGTAAGTCTCTAGTTATGGTAAATGCTGAAAAGTTACTTCTTTTATAAGCT
The DNA here is from genome assembly GCA_034768845.1 of Heliamphora exappendiculata. NCBI lineage: Eukaryota > Viridiplantae > Streptophyta > Magnoliopsida > Ericales > Sarraceniaceae > Heliamphora > Heliamphora exappendiculata. The sequence goes on along the minus strand of JAOTRH010000010.1, from coordinate 11,798,441 downwards.
CTTGTGTATTCATGACTGTTTGAGGTAGGTGGAAGCAATAAATGCCAAAAATTCAATCGTTGAGATCTGTTGCGAATTTGAATCTCGGTCGCCGGCGTCGACACTAAGACTTTTGGTTGGGTCGACACAATTTTTGCACACTACCTTACTAACGTCATGATGTTGATACATTTGAATCTGGTGTCGACTCATTTGAAACTTTAACATTCGAATGAGGCACTTTGTGTTGACTCAACTTGCCTTTGGCGTCGACACTAATTTCTGCAGGAAGTCTCGATTCTTTTGTATCAACTCATCTTCAGTTGGTGTCGACTCAAATGCACTTCAAAATTTGAGAGGAGGCACTTTGTGTCGATTCATGTCTTCTTTGGTGTCGACACTAAATTTTGCAGGAAGCCTTGGTATTATCGACACTTAAGGTCTCTCGTGTCGACACCACAAATTCTTCAGGTAGCCTCGAGACTTTTGTGTCGACTCATCTTCAATTGGTGTCGACACCTTAAAATATGTAGGTGGCCTCGATTGTTTTGTGTCTACTCAAATTTTCAGATACAAAAAGTGAGGAATACTTTTATATCGACACAAAACTTGTTTGTGTCGACTCATTTTGAGTCATGAGAGCTACGGCTCTTTTGTGTTGATATAAAATTTGTTTGTGTTGACACTAACTATGATACCTGAAAGATAACTTCATAAAACTATTAGGAAGTCAATCCATTTGATCAAGGGGATTGACATACTTGATGTGATTCAAGTATAATTTGCCGTAAAAGTGTTTGACTTATATTTCAATTGGGTTTAACACAAAATATTCTCATTTAAGAATATATGAGTGTTTTAATTCTTTTAAAAGTTAAGTCGTTTCTTTGGGCTAAGGTGTCAAAATATTTGTTCAAAATGTGTTAACAGTTTTATTTTGAAAATATAAAGATATTATCCTTTTAAAATTCGTTTATTCTTAGAAAATAAATTATGAAAATCATCAAAATTAAAATAAGAAGCCATTGGGTTAACAATCTCCCATTTTTTTAAAAATTATAACCATATTAGCATTTTTTAAAAAATATTTAAAAATAATTTTTAATAAAGGTTCTTCACTTATCATTATATCTTAGACAAGATATGCATTCATAAAGTTAGGCATATATCCAACATGATAGCACACATTTTTAATATGATTTGCAACAAAAGATCAAGAATCACTAATCAGAAGCATATATAAGTATTCATTGCCAAAACATTCAACAATATTCATAGATATGTGAACAAATCACATCTATAACATAGGCATTCAGAAATGTTCAAACCATGTATCCATTCATCCAAACAATAAACATCCATCCAAAAAGATGTAAACAAACCATTCAATCAAGAAAAAGTTTCAAATCATTCAAACAACTAACCATTCAACCCAAAAAAAAGTATGTGTTACATCTTCATCTTCATAAAAAAAACTTAAAGAAATGTTTGAGTTTCTTCTTCTTCTACCATTTACTCTCCCATTCACTCAATTACTCCCTTTTTGTAATCAGCAAAAATAAGGGCTACAGGTCATCCATAAATCTCTTGAATTCCTTCTTTGCATTGGCTTCTTCTTTGCTAGTGGAGGCCCGTTCTTTTGATCCTCGTGCTCGCTCATTCTTAGCTTTAGCCGCCGCCATTGCTTCATAGCGAGCTGCCAAAGCAAGGTCTGCTTCCCATTGGAGTCGCGTGGCCTTTTCTTCTTTTGTTTCCTTGGGCTTGAACTCTTTGGCCCAGGCTTATTTGATCCACTGAAGGTGCTCTTCCACTTTTTGGGAGTTGGCATGAACGGCAGTCACAATACCTTGGTCATATTTCTTCCGAATTTGATGTAGGATTGCCTTATTACAATTGACAATGAAGATAATATTGTCATCCATAGTTTTGCATAAGATTCTCCCGGCATTCGTGGCGTTCTCAACGTCTCACCGGAGACATCGATTGGTTTTATCAAGGTATTTGACATTATCAAAGAGAGAAGAGCCCGTTTGATTTAAGTCAAAAAAGTATTGGTCGACTTTTGCTTGAAACATGGTCATTTTGGAGGACAAAACTTGAATCAAAGACACAATCTCAGATAGGTCAATATGAACATAACAGAGGATGATGCAGGTGAAGCATATGCAAAAGAGGAAGGAGGAGGAGCAGAAGATGGACCAAGAGTATCAAGATCTATGGGAATTGATGAAATATCTCGATGAGGAGGAGGAGAAGTCCTAGCAGATGAGGGGGTCCCACGATTGGTGGTGGTCCAAACACCATTAACATTTAAAATTTGCATATGTTTTAATGATGAACTACCATACAAGTCATGTTTGGAAAAAGGCAACTGCCTTCTCCTCAAATAAGTTTATGGAAAAATGGCAAAAAACTTTGGTGAGATACATTCCATGTGAGAGAGAGAAGTTTGACTTGCTGTGAGAGTGCAACATGTGAAAAATAAACAAAAAGTCTAAATCTAGGTTTTTTTGTTTGAGGATGCACCACATGATGAAAACGTGCATATAAGTAACGTCACCAAATTTTTCCATTTGGGGTAAAAAAATGTGGTTAACCATGTGATGTAAAATGCGCATTTCTGATTTTAAAGAGTTAGCCTCTAAGGGCTTGGAAGGGTTGTCGTCATCATTTTTAAAGATATTTTTAACAGAATCATAAAATAAAAAACCTTCAACCTCAATAAGTTTCTGGTTATGATAAACACAAATTTCTCCTTTGAGAATCCCAAGAATCTCGTTTAGAGAGGAGGGAGTCAGAACAATATATTTACCATTCATCCATGTGGTGATGGTGGTGGTTGAAACGAGTGAAATGTGAAAGTGAGCATAAAAAGATTTGATCAATGTGGGATAATGAGATTTTTTTGATTTGAATGACCCTTTCCCACCCAAGGCTTGAAACGAGATCCTTAAATCTCATTTCAATGGAATTAAAAAATGAAAAGTCTATGGACCGACCGAGAACAACTTTTTCATTTGCAAAAGATGAGAAGTAAAGTTGTCAGATTTTGAGAGTTTTGAAGGAGATTACCTCTGAAGTTGCTACGTTTTGTGGTACAGTATCCGCCATCGTTGCTGTTGCTATCTTCTTTTTCTTCTTCGACGATCTAGGGTTTGAGGAACCCTCTCTGCTGGACCGTTTTGATCATTTACCCATCACTTTTGGTGGCATTTTGATTGAAAATGGGTGAGATTGAAGATTGAAGGAGGAAGAAGATGAGGGGTCGACACGGATTTTGAAGGAGAAAAATGGTGGGAGATGAATAGTTTTTATAGAGAGAGAAAGAGAAAGGGAACGAAGAGACTGTTGGGATCAGACACGTCTATATATAGGTTTAACGATTTGTGTCGACACAAATTACATTTGATGTCGACACTTTCGTCTCGAGTGTGGGTATTGAAACAGAAAATTGGTGTCGACACATTTTTAATTGGTATCAACACATTCGACCATTTGAGTCGACACAATTAAGCTTGTTGTCTACACAAATTTACCGAGAGTCAAGGAACCAATATGGTGTCGACACTGAATAGAAAGAGGTCGACACTTTTCTCACAGTGTCACTTCTAAACAATTTTGAGTCAACACTACACACATTTGTGTCGACACTTTTTCAAGTGGTGTCAACACATTTTCATATACAAGAAAGAGCATCAAATGCAATGAAAAGATATGATTAATAAGGCATATAAATCATGAAATAGGAGCATATAGCATACCAAGTTCTCTTCTTATATAGCATATTCCTTCTTTATTTAAGGATTTTGTGAAAATGTTCGGCAATTGGTAATCTGTGCCTATAAATTCAAGTTTGATATTTCTTTTTTGCACATAATCTTTTATAAAATGATGTATAATCTCTATGTAAGGTTGTTAAGTGTTGTATAGGATTCTTGGATATATTAATTGCATTAGTGTTATCACATTTAATAGGTATATGATCTAAGTGAAAACCATAGTCTTCTAGTTGTTGTTTCATCCAAAGAATTTGTGCACAACCGCTTTCAGCTGTAATGTACTCAGCCTTAGCTGTGATAAGGCCACTGAGTTTTTCTTCTTACTAAATTACGAGATTAGTGAGTGTCCTAATAATTGACAAATACCACTTGTACTTTTTTTTATCTACTTTGCAACCAGCAAAATCAGCATCTAAATAACCAAATAACTTAAAGGCTAATTCTCTAGGATAAAATAATCATAAGTTTTGTGTACCTAGGAGGTATCTAAAGATCCGCTTAACTGCGTCACATATGATTATTTAGGATTTGATTGAAATCTAGCACATAAGCAAATACTAAATATAATGTCCGGATGACTAGCAGTTAAATATAAGAGAGATATGACCATACCTCTATAACATTTTTCATCAACTGCTATGCCATTTTTATCCTTATCAAGCTTTGTTGTAGGACACATTGGAGTTCCCATAAGTTTTGCTTTTAGCATATCGAACCTCGTCAATATGTTCCACGTGTATTTAGCTTGATTGATATAGATTCCTTCTTGAATTTGTTTAATTTGGAGTTCGAGAAAATAGTTGAGCTCACCCATCGTGTTCATTTCGAATTCTCCCTGCATGCACTTAGCAAAGTTTTCGTAAAAAGATTCGTTAGTTGTACCAAAGATTATATCATCTACATAAATTTGTACAACTAGCATGTCATTTTCTTGAGACTTGATGAAAAGAGTAGTATCTATTTTTTCTCTTGAAAATTTATTTTCAATCAATAATTTGCTTAGACTTTCGTACCAAGCTATAGGTGCTTCATTTAAACTACATAGAGCTTTGGTAAATTTGTAAACATGGTTTGAAAAATATGAATTTTTAAAGTCATGAGGTTGTTTCACAAAAATCTCCTCCGAGATAAAATAATTTAAAATCGCACTTTTGAAATTCATTAGATAGAGTTTGAAAATTTTAAAGCATGCAAAAATAAGTAAGATCATAATGGCTTCAAACCTAGCCATTGGAGCAAAAGTTTTATCAAAATCGATGCATTTTTCTTGATTGTAACATTGGGCTACCAATCAGTTTTGTTCCTAAGAACTACTCTATTCTCATCCATTTTGTTTCTAAAAACTCATTTTGTACCGATAATGAAATGTTCCTTAGGTCTTGGGAATAAAGTCTAAATTTTGTTTCTTTCAAATTGATTTAGCTCTTCTTGCATAGCCAAGATCCAAAAGTCATCGTTTTTGAATTTCTCAAAATAATTTGGTTCAATTTGAAAAAAGAATGCTAAATTACAATAAACATTATGTAGAGAGGAATGAGTTTTGATACCTTGCAATTGATCACTAATGATATAATCTTTCGGATGACTATGAGCATAACAAAGTCAAAGGTACTCGCTTCCTCGACCTCACCATTTATTATATAAAATAAATATTTTTTTAAATATAAATATAAATAACTTATTAATTTATTTAATTTATTTTTTAACATCTGTTAAGATATTTTTTATTTAATATTTAATATTTGATGGCATCAAAATCATTAATCTCCACTCTTTTGGTAGGTCTAAATTTCTTAAATTTTCAGATTCAGCAATCTGTTGGACTGCATTTTGTTGAAGATTTGAAACTTTCTTTTGATTTGGCTTTCTTTTCTTTAATGAAGATATTTTCAACATTTTTTTCTAAGTCTAACAAGTTATCTTCACAAAAATTCTTTGAAAAATCAATGTTTGCTTTATCAAAAATAATATGTATAAATTTTTCAACAAATAAGGTCCTTTTGTTGAAAACTCTATATGCTTTACTAGATATAGATTATCCTAAAAAAATACATTCATCAGATTTTGCGTCGAACTTGCTCAAAAATTTGTTGTTGTTGTTTAAAACAAAAGGACCCTATTTTTCTTCTATTTCATAGCTCATATGGAGTTTTCTTAAGAGAAACTATTATTATAACTCTGTTTATGATAAAGCAAGCGGTGTTGACAGCCTCGGCCAAAAAGTATTGTGGTAGAATATTTTCACAGAGTATTGTTGTAGCTATTTCTTCCAATGTTCTATTCGTCTTCTCAACAACTCTATTTTGTTGAGGGTTCTAGGAGTAGAGAAGTTATGGTTAATATCATTATCATCACAAAATTTTTCAAAATTTTTGCTTTCAAACTCTCTACCATGATCACTTCGGATACTTGCGATTTGAAAATATTTTTTAGTTTGAACTCTTCGAGATAGTTTTATAAAAGAGGCAAATGTTTCATCATTCTGAACTAAGAATAGCACTCAAGTGTATCTAGTGCAATCATCAACAATAACAAAAGCATATTTCTTGCCTCTAAGGCTTAAAGTACTTGTTGGACCAAATAAGTCCATATGCAATAGTTGTAATTGCCTAGAAGTTGAAATCTCATTTTTACAATGAAAAGAACTTTTAATTTGTTTGCCTTGTTGACATGCATTACACACTTTGTCTTTTTTAAATTTAATTTGAGGTAACTCAATCACCAATTTTTTTTCCGAAAGAATAAACATTCTTATAAAGATTATTGAGAGTAAATGTATAAACCTTCTATACCATAACCAACTATTATTACTCAAGGTGGCTAAGCACTTGATGTCATTCTTAGGAAGATCATTGAGAGTAAATGTATAAATATTTTCATGTATTTGACCTTTAAGAATGACTTTGTTATTGGTTGAATCTTCAATAACACACTTAGCATGATCAAACACAACTTTGTAGCATTTATCACAAAGTTGGCTTATGCTAAGAAGGTTATGTTTCAAACCATCAACAAACAAAATATTTTCAATATAAGGGAAAAGAATTTTTTCAATACAGCCAATTTCTATAATTTTTCCTTTGCTATTGTCTCTAAAAGTCACAAATTCGTCATCTTTTAGTTTGAGAGATGTAAACGTTGATTGGTTGCTTGCCATGTGTCCTGAGTAAGCACTATCGAGATACCACATCCCCTCCTTGAATGAGAATTTGAGACATACCTGCAAGGAGAATGAAATTGTAATTTTTGGTATCCAAATTTTCTTGGGTCCTTTTATGTTAGTTCCTTGATACGAGGATTTGAGACATACCTGCAACGTATTCTATGCTCATAACAGTGACAGCAAGTGGCATTTACATGATTATATGATACATTGACAAAAATATTGCTTAAGAATTTTTATTTCTTCTTGGGTTTATATCCGATTCGAGCTTTAACAAAAACACATTTTTGCATCTCAAGAAATTTATCTAAATTGTTCTTTCCTTGTGTGAACTTGTAAACTATTTTTGTGAGGTCCTCAACCTTTTCACTCAAAACTGTTTTCTTCCTTCAAAGTAGAGACTTGTTTTGATTAAATATATTTTTCACCTTTTAAAGTCTCAATTTCAGTTGAGGAAGAAAGATTTAATTTTTTTAAAACAGAATTCTTTGCACTTATTTTTCTTAACTCGTCGTGCAAATCATTAAATGCACATTGCAGTTCATCTAAGGAGAAGGGATTAGGAGTTACCTCATCATATTCTCTGGCCATGAGGCATAAGTTTGCAACTTTATTTTTTTTATTTTTTATCCTCAGAGCTGCTGTCATCACTTTCACCCCAAGCAGCAATCATGGCATTTTTGAATTGCTTTTTGAGTTGAGGACATTCAGGTTTGACGTGTCCAGGCTTTTTACACTCATAGCAAGTGATTTCTTCCTTTTTGAATTCGTTCTTGAACTTGCTAGAGTCGCCTTTGAATTTGGTAGGCTCGCCTCGGGGTCCTTCCTTCTTGAAGAACTTTCTTCCTCCTTGTTTCTTATTTCTAAGAAAATTTTTGAATTTTTTTGTGAGGAGAGTCATGTCTTCATTTTCATCACTTAAGGAGTCTTCATCAGATTCTTCTTCATGAGTTGAGGAGATGAAGGCAATACCTTTCTTCTTCTTGTTGTCTTCCTCTTCATCCATCTTGATGTTCATCTCATGGATCATGAGAGAAGTAAGCAGCGCTTTTAGACTGAGCCTATTCAGGTATTTGACTTTTTGAATGGCCGTGACCTTAGCTTCCCAATTCTTTGGTATACAACTCAGAATTTTTCTTACCATTTCTACATTAGTGTAAATCTTGCCAAGAGATTTTAGTCCATTAATAATATCGGTGAAGCAAGTAAACATATCAAAAATTGTTTCATCATGCTTCATTTTGAATAATTCATAATTATGTACAAGCAGACTGATTTTTGACTCTTTCACTTGATTGGTACCCTCATGGGTAATTTCGAGTCTATCCCATATATCTTTTGCGGGGTCACATGTAGAGATCCTATTAAACTCATTTGGGTCAAATAAGCAGTATAGGAGATTTATAACTTTAATATTTTTTTGTATCTTCCTAATATTTTTTAGTCCATTCAGCCTCTGGTTTAGGGAAGGCAGCCCCTTCAACAGTTTTGATGAATCTTTTTGGTCCATTTATAATAATCTGTCAAAAGTTATAGTCTACGGGTTGAATGTAAATACTCATTCTAGTCTTTCAATAATTGTAGTTTATTTAATTGAACAAATGGGGTCTATTAGTTGACTGACATTCGGATTGGATAGGTCCGATACTAGTGGTTACCATATAAATTTTTACACTGTTAATTAAAAAACAAGAGCCTAAGTTCTGATACCAGTTGTTACTTCTAGACAACCCAAGAGCGGGTGAATTGCATCTTAAAAAAATATCAATTTTAAAACTTTTTTGAAAATATTTTAATATTACAATCAAATATAGCAATTTAATCAAAAATAAAAGCAATACAAATATTAAAGAGGTTAGGAATAGAGAGATTGAACCGGACACCAAAGATTTATAATGGTTCGACTTCTTCCATGCCTACGTCCACTCCTTAAGTTCTCCCTTGAGTATTTTTACTATTTAGAATGCTTCATGAGTGCATTCCAAACTTTTACAACTTTAAGAAATTGCTTGAGTAAAGTGAATATTAATGGGAACATTCATAAGCCTAATACATCTTCAAGAAGATCTTATAAAAATAATTTTCTGTTTTTTTTTAATCTCTCTTGAACTCTTCTTTGATAAGATTTACTCACTCACTCAAAGGATAAATGGTGACTCACCATTGAATACAATAAATGAAGAGTATTAATAAAGAACACTCACTCTCTTTATAGAAATAATTTACAATAAATAAAAAATTAAAGAGAGATGAAGAACAAGAGCTGGAGATTTAACAATAAATACGAGTTTGAGAATTTTGAGTTTGATTCAAATAATAGGACAGTAAATGTAAGTCTCTAGTTATGGTAATGCTGAGAAGTTACTCATTTTATAAGCTTTTGTGCATTCATGACCGTTGGAGGTAGGTGGGAGCCATAAATACCAAAAATTCAATCGTTGAGATCTGTTGCGAATTTGAATCTCGGTCGCCGTGTCGACACAAAGACTTTTGGTGTTGTCACAAAATGTTTGGGCAGAATCCCTTAAGTGGTTGGGTCAACACAAATTTTCTGAGTGGTCGACACAATTTTTGCGCACTACCTTACTAATGTCAAGGTATTGACACATTTGAATCTGGTGTCTACTCGTTTGAAACTTCAACATCCGGATGAAGCACTTTGTGTTGACTCAACTTGGTTTTGGTGTCGACACTAATTTCTGTAGAAAGCCTCGGTTCTTTTGTGTTGACTAATCTGCAGTTGGTGTCGACTCAAATGCACTTCAGAATCCAAGAGGAGGCACTTTGTGTCGATTCATGCCTTTTGTGGTGTCGATACTAAATTCTACAAGAAGTCTCGGTATATTTGTGTCGACATTTGAGGTCTTTGGTGTCAATACCCCAAATTCTTCAGGCAGCCTCAAGACTTTTGTGTCGACTCATCTTCAATTGGTGTCGACACCTTAAAATCTGCAGGTAGCCTCGGTTGTTTTGTGTCGACACAATTTCTATTTGTGTCGACTTAAATTTTTGGATACCAAAGTGAGGAACACTTTATTGTCGACACAAAACTTGTTTGTGTTAACTCATTTTGAGTCCTAAGAGCTACGGTTATTTTGTGTTGACACAAAACTTGTTTGTGTCGACACTAACTATGATACCTGAAAGATAACTTTATGAAACTGTTAAAATGCCAATACATTTGATCAAGGGAATTGACACACTTGATGTGATTCAAGTATATTTTGTCTTAAAAGTGTTTGACTTATTTTTTAATTGGATTTAATACAAAATATTCTTATTTAAGAATATGTGAGTGTTTTAATATTTTTGAGAGTTAAGTCATTTCTTTTGACTAAGGTGTCAAAATATTTGTTCAAAATGTGTTAACACTTTCATTTTGAAAATATAAAGATATTAACTTTTTAAAATTCATTTATTCTTAGAAAATAAATTATGAAAATCATCAAAATCAAAATAAGAAACTATTGGGCTAACAATTGCATTTATTAATAAACCAATAATAAACTAATAAACTTATAATAGTATAAAGGTTAAATTACACTGACCCCTTAAAATTTTGGTCAAATACAGTCAACCCAACTCTTTTGGATAAATTACACTGACCTTTTTCATAGATTAAAATGTTGTTACATACTAACCTAAACCATTAGGGTTTCGTCCATGACTGTTTGTATAATTAATTACATAAAATTTTATTCCCATTTTGCCCCTCAACACATTTTTTTCCTTTTTTCTTTTTATAAAGTTTATAAAATTATAATTTTTCGATTAGAATTTACTATAGTAATTTACCGACGATCGAAACCGTTCACTAACTGCTTTAGGTTGTCCAAAGAGTAGTGAACGTTGTCGATCGAGAAATAATAATGTAGTCGTGTGTGTATAGTTAATGAAAATAAAAATTCAGTAATGGGGCTTTTGTGATTTGAGAGAGAGAGAGGGAGATAGAGAGAGAAGGGAGAGGCCGAAAGAGGATCCGACGATGGAACGGTGACGAGGGGTCGCCGGTGGTGGTGGTTAGCGTGAATGGCGTGAACGGCGATGAGAACGGCGTCGGCAGTGCCAGCTGTGTTGAGTAGTAGCGTTGGAGGGGTTTGCAATGAGAGTGAGTGAGTGAGAGAGAGAGAGAGAGAGAGAGAGAGAGAGAGAGAGAGAGACTGAAAGAGGATCCGGCGATGGAACGGCGGCGAAGGGTCATCGGTAGCGGTGGTCAGCATGAACGGCGGCGATAACGGCGCCGACGATGGCCGGTTGTGTTGAGCAGTGGTGGCCAACTACTTCTTCTTCCTCTCATTTTTTTTTCTAACCCTAATTAACCCTACATCAGTCGTTAGAGATTTAATACTTGTGGGTAAATTTTTTTTTTAATTAATTTTGTTAACGGCGTTAACTGTTAAGGGGTGTTTGCATAATTTGTCTAAAAGAATGGAGTTGATTGTATTTGATCAAATTTTAAGGGAGATAAGTGTAAATTATCCTAATATAACTCATAAACTTATAAACTTATAATAAAATAATAAACTAATAAAGTATAAACTTATATAATAAACTAATATTAGTATAAACTATAAACTAATAAACAAATCAATTAATAAATTTATAATAAATAATAAATTAAAATTTTAATAATTTATAAACTATAAACGTATAATAAATTAATAAATTTATAATAATATAAATTATAAATCTATAAATTAAAAATAAACTTATAATAAACTAATAAACTTATAATAATATAAAGTTATAAACTACAAACTTAAAAACTAATAAATAAATAAAGTATAAACTTATATAATAAACTAATAAGTTAATAACTAATAATAAACTATAAACTACAAAAATTAATAAATTATAATTGGCTCTATTTGGATAAATGACTTATTGGCTTATAAGCAGCCAAATAAGCAATTTTGTTTAGTTTGTCAAATAAATAAGATTTAAGCCAATAAGTAAATAAATCAAAATAATAAGCCAAAATAAACTAAAATAAATCAAAAATAAACTAATTAAGTCAAAATAAGCAAATAAACAAGTGTCTTTTCGGACAAAATAAATAAGTAAATAAGCTAATTGAACCAAACAAAGTAGCTTATTTATGTTTTTGCATATTTGCTAATAAGCAAATTATCCAAACGGGATCAATTATAAATTAACTCATAAACTAATAAATTAATAATAAATTATAAATTTGTAAACTAATATAAACTATAAACTAATAAAATATAAACTAATACAACAACTAAAATAAAAATAATAAAAAAACCCACCCAAGGCTCAAGCCTGCACCCTACACCCCGAGGCCCTAGTAAGCATGTTAAAACTATTCATTTAAGGTATCGTTTGACAATTAATTTTAAGTCACTTAAAAATTAAATTTTTTATCCTTTTACTTAAAGTCTAAAAAGTTTAAAAATCCTATTTTTAAGTCAAAAGTTTTTAGCCTTTGTACTTTTTAAATATTTTTTTTATATTTTTTAAAAAATAGCATAACTTTTATTATACACACGTTTAAAAAAAAATATTTTTAAAAACTATTCGTTAAAATTTATCAAACAAAATCTAATATAAAATTATTTTAAAATAAATTTATAAAAATTATAACAATTTTAAGCAACGTGTTTTGTCTTTTGGCTTAAATCAACTTTAATTTTGCTTAAAGTTACTTTATTTCTCTTTCAAATGAATTTTTAATTTTTTAAACTTAAAATAATTTTAAATAAAATGCATGATTTAAAATTAAGTTGCTAAATGAAGCATAAGTTACATAAATGTGTTTGTATTAAAGGATTAGAGAGTGAGATTGGACTACTAATTCGAAATAATTTTTGTATTCTATATTTAAATGCAAAATAAAAATTTAAAAAAACAGTTTGAATTCTTATATTAAGAATAATAATTAGTGAGAATGAGAGAATGATATAGAAAAAGATATGATTAGAAATTAAAAGGAATTAAGCCTGAAAAATTTAATAATTTTTAATTTTTTTCAAATAAATAAATAAGAGAATGAATAAATAAATAAATAAATAATACAATAAATAATTAATCCTATAACTATTTATTATAAAAAATTTAATCTCCCTTAATTTTATCATCTAATAAAAACATCATGTGAGATAAGAAAAGTAAGAAATACTATAAATGATGCCTATATTTTAGTGCTGTAAAAAAATATATTGTACAATAAATAGTGATATTATATTTATTGCATTTAATTAGAGTGAGAAAAAAATAATTTTTCTTATATATCTTATTAGGAGGTGAAAAACCAATTAGGACAATTTCAAATTTAAAATATTTAGAAGTTAATTATTCAATTTGATGCAAATATATAAAAAACATAAACTGCTTAGGATAATTGTTTATTTAGTTATTTTATTTTGGTTATTTTTATTTTTAGTAAAAAAAATTTATCGTTTAATTAAGTTATTATATTTTTCTATATCTCTTATTGAGATGAGCCACAAAAAATGTTCAAAATATAAAAAAAATTCAAAAACATAAAATAAACTAAAATAATTCAATATACCAAGTTTAATGTTATTTTTTTTTATTTTTAGTAATTTTTTTAATTATTTTATCAAATTTTTTAATTTTTCGGTTAATCTCATAAAACGATTTAGAAATGTAAAAATAATTAATCAAAAGATAAAAAAAATTTAAAAAATGCAAAAATAAACAAAATCTCAAAAGTTTAACCCAAGCAAGGGCAACATAGTTTATGTGGTATTAATTTTTAAATCCAGCCATTGAGATTATTTGGCAAAAGTAACAAAAGATTGAGATTCTTCTCTCTGTTGCTATATTTTTTTATAAATTCAAAGATTCTCCTCTCTGTTCCTTGATGTCTTTTAGTGGTGTTTGGTTAAATTAGGTTATAAATTATAATTTATAATAAAAATTGTGGGTACTTAATAAATATTGTAATTTGTAATTAAAATAAAAAATAATAATTATAAATTGTAACAAAAGTAATAAGTATTTAAAAAAATTTATAACTTATAACTAAAATTAATAATAAAAAATTAAAATTATTAATAATAATATTCTCAAACAATCCCTTTTTCCTTATGCCCATTTGAAAATCAACCCAAACAAACTCTACACTTTTATTATTCTTTTTTTTTACTAATTTAACAACTTCATTTTTAATATGTGTATATATACTTCTCAAAAATTATATATATTTTTAGAAATTTATAATAAGATTATTAATTCTTCATTATGTTATTATTCCTAATAATTTAAGATTTATTTATCATTTAACACTTATTTATATTTAAAATATTTTTAAACACAAATAATTACTTAATTAACTGAAAAACAAATCTATACTAATTTAGTGTGACGAGGTAGTATGGATTTTTTGTATATCAAAAATGTTTTTAGTTAGTTTTTTAATACCAAATTAATTTTATTTTATTTTATTTGTTAAATATTTTTATTACCTAATTTAAAAATGATAATCGTTCACAATTTTAAAATTTAAATTATTTTATTATTTATTTTTTAATTTATTTTAATTTTTAATTTTTGTGTCAGTACACGCGTAGCAAAACTAAAATTTATTGATTTTCGGACACGACTACCAGCATTCCAATCCAATTTAATCGGCCCTACGCTCCCGCGGCTCCACCGCTTCATCCGGTCAACAACCCTTCTCCTCTCGCCTACTCTCAGTCTCTCTCTCACTGTCCAGTCTCCGCCGTCTCAACCGGTTCTCGGTATCCCACATTCAAGTCTTTTTTAACATGTCGAGTGAATTTCGGGTGGATTTCCATACCATTCCACGACACAAAAAGGTTAAAAATTTCCTCATCAAATCCCACTCAAATTAACTTTTTCATTTCATTTCATTTCATCGGAATTTCAAACCAATCTCTCTCTCTCTCTCTCTCTCTCTCTCTCTCTCTCTCCCTTTTGCGCTTCCGCTGCAGTGCTCAACCGGCAGTAGAGTCTTCGCCGCCGCCGCTTCCGCCGCCGCGATGGACTGGTCTTCGCCGCCTCTTCGAGGCTTTTCAGCTCTCAGGTTTTTCTTCGCCGATCGGTGAATGAATGTCTTTTTCGGGCTGAGGACAGATTCCTGGGGTTTCGATGGTTTTCGTGTGGTTTTCTTCACCTACTCACACTCTGGAAATCAGAAGGTTTGTGTATTTATGTATTTAAGTGTGTTCTTTGTTCTTAACTTTTATGTATTTTGATTTTGTTTTGTTAAATTTTGTACTGGTTCTTTCGTATGCATTTTCGTGTAAAGCCGATGCGATTTTTGGTGGTTTGCCTGCTCTGATTACGTTGTGTGTTGTCATCTATACGTGTGCTTATGCATCTTTATGTGGATATTGACGAGTAAACAGATTTCGAAACCGTTTCCCTCTTAAAAAAATGGAATTTTGTAATTCGATGATCAAAGCTGTTGTTGATGCTTCCCTTTCTCTCTTTCCATGGAGTTCCTGGGTTTTGCGAACGCGAACCTCTTTTTCTCAAAAGGAGATTTTGGTTGAGTAAAAGAAAACGTTATTTTGCTGAGAAATGATCCAGTAAGAGGCGACTTTGTTTCTTTTCTTTTGTTATTTTTTAATTGTACATACACGAGGTGTTGTGTGGTGTGGTATCTAAAACCTCGTAGTCCAAACATGGAAAGCGGTGGTTTTTTAGGGGAAAATCGTATCCGTGGTTTTTACTTTTTAGGCTTGTGTTGTGATTTTTTGTTACCATTTTTGTGGGTTTGTACATTCAATTTTTTTCCCTAGTTTTATTATGAATAGACTGCACCCCCTTGTTTTCCTAGCCTTCTGATTCTCTTTTCGTTGCCTTTTGAAAGCTTTTCTTAAAATTGTTGGTGAGTTTCTTCTAGTTTCTTCTTGATTTTATTTTATTTTATTTATTAATTTTATTATATATCGGTGCAAAATGGGTTTTAAGTTAACTTGTAAATGTGTTTTTTTATTTAATTTATGACAATCAGTCAATTATTCCTCACGACTCATGTTAAGAATTCTATATAAGTTTGCAGTTACCTGTCTACGAATGCGTTATTTATTCTTATCTGTTTGCAATTTTCTGTTAGAAATCATTGTCTTGTTTCAGAGGATGCAATTTTCTTCTTTTAAATCTTTGAATACAAGTTTGTTAGATTTAATGTTTATTGCCTAATTATTTGACTTTGTTTTATTTTCGGGTGGAGAATTGATGCAGGGGAATCATTACCTGTATCTTTATCCATTCCAGGAATGATTCTATTACAACAGAATATTTTGTGTAGCCGGTATCTTGTTAGATTATGGTTCCTGATTAAATCTATAACTGGTTTGTATATTTTCAGATTGATTTCAGCTAACTGAGGCATGTGTAGTGGCTTGGAGAAGCTAAATCCTAAGACTCCAGCTCCTTCTTCTTCCCCCAAGAGTGAAAAGTTAACAAAGATATGAATAACCTGACTGAAACATCAAAGACAGAAATATCCTTTTCAAGTCTGCTTGAACTTGCTGCAGACAATGACGTTGAGGGATTCAAGCAATTGAGTTTTGGAATTTCTTCTGCGATCAATGACATAGGGCTCTGGTATGGTCGTCAGGGAGCATCAAAACAGATGGTACTCGAGCATCGAACTCCGTTAATGGTTGCTGCCACATATGGCAGCATTGATGTTGTAAAACTAATTCTCTCTTTATCTGAGGCTGATGTAAATCTTTCCTGCGGCCCGGATAAGAGCACTGCACTTCATTGTGCTGCATCTAGCGGATCTGTCAATGCTGTTGATGTTGTAAAGCTGTTGTTACTTGCTGATGCGGATCACAATTCCACCGATGCCAATGGCCATCGCCCTATTGATGTGATTGTTGCTCCTCCGAAGTTCCCAGACTTAAAAGATGCCCTTGAAGTGCTCCTCAGAAATGATGATTCTGTTCATCTGGGGGACTTGAAGATCTCCTTCAGTGGTGAGAAATCAAGTTTTCAACCCCTCTCAGCATCCCAAGAAAATGGTCCATTGTCTTCTGCCATGGATTCAACATCATCACTAAATCAATCTAGGGTCGGTGATATCCATGCATCTTTTGCAATGGAGAAGAAAGAATACCCTGTTGATCCTTCTTTTCCGGACATCAAGAATAGTGTATACTCCACTGATGAATTTCGGATGTTCTCATTTAAGATCCGTCCTTGTTCTCGAGCCTATTCCCATGATTGGACTGAGTGCCCTTTTGTTCATCCGGGTGAGAATGCTCGAAGAAGAGACCCGAGGAAGTTTCATTATAGTTGTGTGCCTTGTCCAGATTTTCGCAAGGGGCAATGCAGACGTGGGGATTTGTGTGAGTATGCTCATGGGGTTTTTGAGTGCTGGCTACATCCAGCACAGTACAGGACCCGTCTCTGCAAAGATGGCACAAGTTGCTCTCGTCGGGTCTGCTTCTTTGCTCACACACCTGAGGAACTTCGGCCGCTATACATGTCCACAGGATCTGCCATTCCATCCCCCCGGTCATCCACTTCTGCTGCCACTGTCATGGATATGGCTGTGGCATTGAGTCTTTTGCCCGGTTCTCCCTCAGCCGTAGCTGGCATGTCACCTTCTCCTTTTACCCCACCCATGTCTCCTTCTGGAAATGCTATTATGCACCCATCTGTTACTTGGCCGCAGCCAAATATCCCTACTTTGCATCTTCCGGGAAGCAATCTCCAGACAAGCAGACTGAGATCATCTTTTAATGCCAGGGACATTCCCTCCGAGGATCTCAAAATGCTGCTAGATTTTGAAGTTCAGCAACAGCAGCTGCTAAATGATATGTCGAGCTTCTCCCAGGCCCATCTCAATACATCCTCTGCCAAGCTTCCTGTTCGTGCAAAAGCCCTAACCCCATCAAACCTTGATGAGCTTTTCTCCACAGAGGTCTCATCTCCCCGATTTGCTGATCAGGTTGCTTCCTCAACAATGTTCTCTCCATCACATAAAACTGTGGTTCTAAATCAATTCCAGCAGCAACAGAACATATTATCTCCAATCAACACGAATCTGTACCCCCCAAACAATGCTGATCACTCATTTATGCAGCCATCGTACCATGTTTCGTCACCGGGGAGGATGTCACCTCGAGGCATTGATCCTCAATCCCCATTTAGCCCAAGGCCGTCTAGTCTTGCTCATTGTGAGATGCAGCAGACGCAGCTACGCAGCCTCAGCTCGCGTGATCTTGGAACCAGTCTTCCACGGGATCTTGGATCCAATGGTGGTGGGATTGTTGGTTCTCCTGTGAATTCTTTTTCAAATTGGGATTTCCCCAATGGGAAAGTAGATTGGTCTGTTAATGGAGATGAACTGGCTCGAGTACGGAAATCATTTTCAAGTGGGCATAGTGGAGAGGAGCCCGACCTTTCGTGGGTTCAGTCACTGGTGAAAGAATCACCACCTGATAACAATGAAGCTCCGGATGTACCAGTCTCAGTTGCCACGTCTACGGGTGGGGGATCTGAATTGAACTCAACTGAAAATACTGATCATGCAGTTTTGGGAGCATGGCTAGAGCAGATGCAGCTCGATCAAATTGTTGCCTAGTAACTGTGAAACTATGCCCACTGAGCAAGATCAGGAAGAGTAAGGCTGAAGAATCAATTTTTGTTTTCATTGGTTGGTGATATTGGGGTCAAGGAGATTACAGTCGGATTAAGAGGATGGACAATATTCAGAGAAAGGGAAATGAGTTTTATCTATTTATTATTTTTATTATTATTATTATTTCAGCGCTCAGGAAAGGGATAAGAAAGCTTATCTGGGTTAATTTATGAACATCTGGTTTGATTTAGGTGCTTTTTCTTCCCAGATTTTGAAATTTGGATCTCCATTTTTTTCCTCAAAGTTCTTTGGTTCTTAAAATAGCTTATATGTTTAATTGAAAATTTGCAATGAAACTATGAGCTCTAGAATGTGCTGTCTATTTCAGTTTGGCTTAAACTTGCTATTATAATCTTATTGAAAAAAATTTCTTATTGTTCATCTTCTTGGAGTAGTTTCATTTCAACTGCTGGTCCTTTGACCTGGTCTATCTACTTGAAGAAAGGTGGGAAGAAATTGGGTTGCTGATATGTTCCATTTGTGAATGGATTATTGTTGGGGCAGATAGTGATGGTTGTGTGGGCATTTGGTTCTTTGATGATGTAACACTTAACTAAACTTTGTTATTAAGATATGACTACCAGTTTTCCATATGCCTTATTCTTTTGTCATCTTTGGCTATTTTCTCATTTACTTTTCTAATTTTCTTATCCTTGTGTTTGTTCCTCTTTCCTTCCTTTGATGGAAGCATGGGAATCTGTAATAGGTGGG
>JAOTRH010000010.1:11737676-11768397 GCA_034768845.1 Heliamphora exappendiculata | reverse complement strand
TCTCTCTCTCTCTCTATATATATATATATATATATATATATATATGTGTGTGTGTGTGTGTGTGTGTGTGTGTGTGTATTGTTTTATGGAAGTTATCGTTTTCTATAGGAATGGTATCATGTTAAATGATTCATTTGGATATTTTTCATGATTTGTGCGCTGCACAATTTGTGATGTCTGCAAAATCTGTTTTGAATGATTCGTTTGGATGCAATCTGTGGTGATTGCAAAATCTTTGCCCATTTGATTTTTCTGATTTTTTGAGCATGTTGCCCCTAACTTTGATAGTTAGGCACGCCAATTCACATTCTCCACCCAATTGATTAACTTCTCATTTTCTGATACCACTTGTCAGTCAGGGTGCCTTGCATGTCGTATAACACCAACATATGAGAAAATTATCATATTTTGTATTTTTTTCATTTTACTGCCATGTTCATTTATTCTCTCATTTGTACACTCTACATTACATCCTAATCCTACCAAAAAATGGTGACTTATTATTTCCTGTATGTATTTGTCATTCATTTATAGAGTGTTTGTTGTATCTGAAATTCTGAACTTATAGATTATAGTTGAAAAGATGTGATTATGACTCTAAGCAGGAGTTGCAAATGTTTGTTAAAGTTGTGAACTTATGACTTAAACTAGTAAAATTTGTGTTTGTTAATTTATAATAAAAAATTAAAAGTAAAAAATTATAAGCACACTTGTCTTGATTGTTTTAATTTTTTGTTAAACTATTAGTTAAAAGCTATAATTAAGTTAAAACAAACACCCACATTGTGCATTACATGTAGGACAACACCAGCAAACGAAAATTTCTTATTTTCTAAACTTTTCTCCTTCTATGTTATTTTATTTTGTTTTGAAAATCTCGTTTGTATATTACACATCAAATCACATTCCCTACCCAATTGATGAAGTTCTCATTTTTTTTGTTGCTGCTTGTGAGTCTGTGTATTGCATGTAGTTTAACACAAACAAACGAGAAAATTCTCAAAAATCTATATTTCATTTTTGAATCAAGAAGTTTTGGGCGGGTGTATTGCCTACTTTGTGGGTATTTGCGGTACAATATTAACAAATGGGACTTAAAGCTCTATTTGGTTTAGCTTTTTTAGTGGCTTTTTTTTTCGTTTTTTATGAACTTTTTAAAATTTTTGGGCTAATTTTTTTACTTTATTGATTCATCGTGATAAAACAAATATAAAAGTATAGCCATTTTGGAAAAAGTTGAAAAAGTTCACTAAAGATGATAAAAGCCACATAAGGGCCTCAAAGTAGGTTTTTTTTTTGTCTTATCTGAATTTCTTTTATTTTTTGGTTAAATTTTTTTACTTTTTTGGTTTCTTGTAACGAGAAAAATTTTAGAAGTATCATTGTTTGAACTAGTATAAATTTTTTTCACTAAAATACGAAAAAATCCATATAAAAAAAGCTATCTCACACGGTGCCTTATGATGCTATAAGTTTTTAAATGGTCCTTATCCCTAAACAAGTACCAAAAATAGTACATATGGCCCTTGAATTTTTAGTGCTATGCTCAGTATTATTAGCCACAGCTATTCAATGAAATGAAGTGAGATTATTTTGTTAATTGAGGCTCGATTACACTCCAATTTCAATTCCTTCTGCAACATAAATACAAGAAAGAGCAAGTAAATTAGATTATTAGAGTTACCCTTGTGCCGATAAACAAGGGCATTAGATGCAATGTTTTAGTTTTGGGGCTACCTGTAATATGGTTATATAGTGGAACTACTAAAGACAGGTGTGACTTACAAAATGAAGATGAATCTATTCTGAAGGGCAATCTTTCTTTGCATTTATTGGTTAAATTGCAAGGAGAACAAATAGAATGGTTCTAATATTATGAACTGCAAAATGCACAAAATTAAAAATTGAAAACGTAAAGAAGATGACCAATTTTGACATACAGGGGAAAAGAAACAGGAAAATAAAATAGTTTGCAGATGATGCTTCGCAGATGACATATAGTGTGTCTATCTTTGTAGGAGCATGCTGACCACTATTTTTTAAGACTATAACTATCATGCTAACTAGTTTACGTACAGCTTCAGTCATAGTGACAGTATCATTTGGGCATACTCCATAAAAACCTCGTATCAGCAACATGACTTTGTATTGACCTGTAGCAATTGGCAAACAATCAGATTTTTTACAAAGTGACCCGTCAGCAAACTTGCACAATCGTTTAAGATGAGGGAGAATTATTCTAAAAGTGTTTAGGTCTCTCAAAGACACTATTTATTCCCCTCCTCCCCCGACCCAACACTGCCACCGCAATCTCCAACCCTTTTGTTTTATTCTATTTTATTTTTTTAAATGTTCTTACCCCTGCAATCTAGGTAGTGCTGATAATAATGCTGGTGTTCTATTATGCCAGATATCAATAATGTCAGATAGCCATCAGCACTTCCATATTTGGTATGAGGGTATCAGGAACACATAAGGCAGTATATCAAGATATTGTTTGGTACTTATGATGACTTGCCCTTGAGAAAACTTAATATTGTGGATCAGGCTATAGATCTTTGTAAGACCATGCCCATACCGAATGATTTTTGGCTGTAAGATCAAATCAGGCCAACCTAGTACTGTAACATCAGTAACCGTTAAATAGGGTCATTAAACATTTCTGTTGATTTTTCTTTGCTTTCATGATTCATCAATTTTCCACATATTCCAATGAAGTTCCAGAAAGTAGGTTGGTACTAGTCTTAGTTTGATGTTAACGATCTTTATGTGCTCCTCTAAATGGTGTATCTCTGGGTTTAGTTTAGTATTTTGGGAAAATATAAACCCCCTCAGCTGATTCTAAACTGTGTTTCTTGTAGGAAGACTTCGAAAACTTTTGGTCTGAATGCCCCTGGGAAGAGGATTTGAAGTATGCAAAAGCCGTCTGCAATCAGGTCCTTTCTACCTTTTTTTTCTTATTTGGGAAATTGTTAATTTCTGTGTGGAAAAGATTTACTTGCACGGAAAATCTGATGGGAGATATGATCATTTAGGTTCAGTAACTTCAGTTTGATGAGTGGTCTTATAGTTTATGTTTAGTTGTTAATTGATTACAAACATTTCAGCTTGTTGTCATTTTACTTTTTCCATTGAACAAATTGCACATTGTAAGTTCATTTTTTATGATTTTTGATGGAGTTGCTTGTCCCACAATGAAAGATGATTCCTCCATCTAAATCTATAAAGTGATTTCAGGTGGATGTACCGTTGGAAGTTGTGCATTTGACAGATGAATATTGGAAAAATGTGGTATGTAAAAGTGTGGATTCTTTGGATTCTGTTAAATTACTGCCTTCTTGTTAAAGAGAAGCTTTATTACTTTTCAACAATCCTTTCGGTAACTGAAGCCGTTTAACATTTCAGTGAATATGAACTCATGGTTCTGATTATATTATTTCCCCATTGAGTAAACTATTTGCCTTTTATTTATTTATTTTGGTTTTCATCTTATTACTGTTAGTTTTTTCTTTTTCTTTTTTTTTGTTGGGGGGTGGTGGTTTGTGACCGAGAGAGGGTGATAATTGGATGGCGTTGCGAAATTTATAGGTCCATATTTCAGGTTTCCTACATTGTTGATGAGTATCGATGTGGCCGTACTCCTAACCCAGATGTTCTTTGCAATACCAGGATAAAGTTTGGTATGCAATTTTTGCTATGATGCAGTTATATTGGTCTCCCATTTTATTCCACTTATCAGAAAAAAAAAACTGATAAAAAAAATAGATCTCCCATTTTATTCTATTTTGTGTTTAGGATTGTTCTTGTTATTTTTCTTTCTCAGATACATGTCATAATCTTAATTATCAGGTGCATTCATGGATGCTATTAGTGGGATGGCATTTGACTATGTTGCTTCTGGACATTATGCAAACATTATTCACTCGTGTACAGATCAAATGGATAAGCCTTCAATACTGGAACTATCAAATGACATGGTATCTATGTGAGATATTTGTCCTCTATTCACTTCATTAAAAAAAATATAACTAGTTTTTCATTCTTTTTTTTTCATGAGTGAAAACAATAAACTTGTTATAGGTTATTTATTTTTGTTTGTTTCTTGAGGTAAATTATACTCACCACCTTCGAGCGTTCCTGACAATTACAGGAATAAACTGTCAGGTTTCTATTGTTACAGTGAAATTTCTAGAGTTGCTGGCCAAAGGTTAGCAGTTAAGACTAATTACGTCAATACCCTTCATGTTTCTTACACAAAGAAATATATTAAAATAACTGATTCTATGGTTCTACAACTTTGTCCCATGCATACATTCTTAATTTGCTCTATTGCCCAAAAATGGAGGAAATTTTGCTATATTTCACCATCTAGGTCTCCCACATGGTTGTTAAAATCGTGATTCGGATTGTATGATCTATCAACTCACTTTTTTTATATTGATCCAGATCGTAGAATGAACTGCTGCACTAGGATCGCTCCAAGATCGTTTGGATCGGTGAGTAGGATTGTGATCAAATGGGATCCTGTATTTGGAGTAAGGTTTTAAATATTAGCTATTACGTATCATATTGGCTGATACATATCGGAATTTTGGACCTTCGATATCTATATTTATTATTATATTGGCCGATACTGTCTGATATCGACTGATACATAATCTTATCCTCGAAACCGATATCAAAACCATGATTTAGAGCCTTGATTTGGTCCCATTATTCATTTTATAACAGTTGGAGCCCACTTTAAAAAGCCAAAAGGCATTCTGGAAGACCATAATATTATTTTATAAACCAAAGGTGAACAAGAGCCTGAAAACACACGTAGTGAAAAAACAAAAAGCCTAAAACTGAAGACGAAGATGACTATTCACTACTCACACTCAACATTGAGGAATATACATCTTTGATCAAAGAATTTGGAGGTTCGAAGTACTATCTTCACCCTCTTTTGGCTTCTTCTCTCCCTTTTCGGTGTCTTCTCTTTCTCTCTCTCTCCCTTTCTCCCCCTTGGTTTCTTCTTCTGTGTTTCTGTTCTTCTCTCTTTTCTGGTTTCTTCTTCTCTGTTTTGCACCATGGGTGTCATGTTCTTTGGGATTAATTTTTCCCTACAAAATTTCTAGTGGCTTTTGTGTTTGGAATTTGAATTGTTCTTTGGACTATTTACAAGTTATAGTGATGCAGAACAAACACGAACAACCGTTTAGGAATCCATAAAGGCACCTAGGAATCCGCACCTAGGGTTGAATTAGAATCCACACTAATTCTAAGAAATAATATTTTATTCAATCTTTCAGTGCTTTAGAATACAAGCCAAAGGCCTTTATGAATTTGAATTGTTCTTTGGACTATTTACAAGTTATAGTGATGCAGAACAAACACGAACAACCGTTTAGGAATCCATAAAGGCACCTAGGAATCCGCACCTAGGGTTGAATTAGAATCCACACTAATTCTAAGAAATAATATTTTATTCAATCTTTCAGTGCTTTAGAATACAAGCCAAAGGCCTATAAATAGGCCACTGAAGTACAGAAGATAAAGATAAAAAAAGATACAATCTTATCTAAATCTTTAGGGATAGCTATCTTCTAAGATAGCTCTAACAATTAGATAAAACTAACTAAATAGATAAAGCAAAAATAACAGAAAAAATAAACTAAACTAAATAATAAATGCCTAATTATCATTGATCCAAAGTGATACTGAATGCGCCACTTTCATGCGTTTGCACTAATAAACCTGTGTAATTGGGTTGGTGTTCGTACCAACTTGCTGGGGTGAGCAGAACTCGACTCCGTCGAGTGGGATGTGGTGCCGCTCTAGTAGAACTCAAGCAGATCAGGAGCGAGATGCTGGAGCTCGTCTCTGGTAATTCATGTAGCATCAGAGTTTGGCTGCCTGCGCCAGTGGACGAGATAGCGCTAGAGGCCCTCCTCCTTGGTGCATATAACCTGATCATCTAAAATATCATCAATTTGATTATTTTGTGCCAGTAAGATGGGTAAGGGAACTGGGGCGGGTGGGGAAGGGAACAGTTGTGGGGAAGAATGGGGTAGGAAAGAGTCAAGAGGGATAAAGAGAGGGTCCTTATAAGCAATTAAATCTTCAACATTAAATGCGAAACTTATTGCATAATTAGGTAGAAGATCAATAACATAAGCATTGCGGCAAACTCGTTTCAAGATACGAAAGGGCCTGCGCTACGAGGTTGCAATTTTCGAGCAGTACCAGGGGGAAATTGTTCAAGGCGAAGGCGAATTATCACAGAATCACCAACTTGAAAGTCCATAGAATAGCGATGTATATTAGCGTGGGCTTGATATTTCTCGTTATCAGCCTGAATTTGTTAACAAATTTTGGCATGTAACTCATGAAGACGATGGGTAAATGCTTCGGCAGACTCAGACACTCGAACATGGGGGCTCATAGGGAAAAGGTCTAGTGGTTTTCGAGGATGGTATCCGTGGACCACCTCCATCGGGCTCATCCCAGTCGAATGATTCACGGAACTATTGTAGGCAAACTGGGCAATGGGTAAAACAGAGTCCCAATTGCGATCATCATCCCACACTAAACAACATAAAAGATTGTCGAGGCTGCGATTAACAACTTCAGTTTGGTCATCCGTTTGTGGGTGATAGTGATAGACGGTACTAAATTTGAGCTTGTTACCAACCATATTCTAGAGAGTTTTTCAAAAATAACTCATAAATCAGACATCTCGATCGGAAACAATAGTTTTCGGTAGACCATATAACTTAACGATGTCAACAAAATAAAGTTTGGCAATGTTGGACACATCGAAAGTTTTGGAGCATGCAAGGAAATGGGCCATTTTGGAAAAACAGTCAACCACGACAAAAATAGAGTCGTGTTTGCGAAAAGTACGTGGAAGACCAATGAAGAAATCCATACTGACATCCTGCCAAGGGCGGTCTGGAATGGGGAGAGGAGTATACAGGCCCGTATTCTGTTTATGACGTTTGGCCAATTGACAAGTGCGACACTGGCTAACAATTTTGGCAACATCTTTCTTGAGACTAAGCCAATAAAATTGACGTTTAAGCTCAGCAATAGTTTTATCGTCGGCGTTGATGTCGCTGTCGAAGATCAGATCGCCGACGAGAGAAGATGTCGCCAACGAAGGTTTGCGCCGATTAGGGTTTGGACTAAGTGGAAGATGACAGCGCTGGTTGTTCGAATAGGTTTGCACCGATCAGGGTTCTCTGCTCTTTTTTTTTTTCTTTTTTCTCTCGCTCTTTTCTTCTTCTTTTTTTTTTTAATTTAATTTAATTTGATTTTTTTGTTGTATTACAGAAACAAAAACAAAAAAACAAAAAAACTAAAAGGTGAGAAAAATTTTAGTATGATTTTTTTTAATTAAAATACAAATCCCTAAACACAATAAGAAAAAGAAAGAAACAAGAGAAAAAAAAATAAAAACGAGTTAATGTGATCTAGAGTTTGGATCAAGGAACAGTCAAAGATGGTGGAGCAACAGTTGTCGCTTTCTTGGTGGCGATTTTGGCTACAGCAAAAATATCATGGGGAAGATATAGAAATGGAATTTGCTTCTTCGGAATTGCTGACTTAGGATCCATTGTTGAAATAACTGATAATAGTTAAGATCGTTTGCTCTGATACCAAGTTGATGCAAGACAAACACGAATAAGCTTTTAGGAATCCGCATCTAAAGGCACTTAGGATTGAATTGGAATCCGCACCAATTCTAAAAAATAATATTTTATTCAATCTTTCAGTGCTTTAGAATACAAACCAAAGGCCTATAAATAGGCTACTGAAGTACATATGATAAAGATAAAAAAAAAAAAAAGACACAATTTTATCTAAATCTTAGGGATAGCTATCTTCTAAGATAGCTCTAACAACTAGATAAAACTAACCAAATGGATAAAGAAAAAATAACAGAAAAAATAAACTAAACTAAATAATAAAATGCCTAATCATCATTGATCTAAAGTAACACTAGATGTGGCACTTTCTTGCGCTTGTGCCGATAAACCTATGTTATTGGGTTGGTGTCCGCACCATATAGCCTATAGGAAACTGATGTTTCAAGATAATTAGGACCTGATTGGTTCTACGAACAATACAACAGTGCAAGATTCAATATGTTATGTTCAATACTTCAATTTGGTTTCTTATTATCTGTTATTGTTAGATGCAATTAATCCAACTTTTTATTCTCACGTTTGCTATTTTGTTATGATTATATGATGTATTATTTAATTACAGAACAATATCTTGTTCTGGTGGTGCTAGTTTTGTTTCTAAAAATGGGAAGAGAAAAAATGCCACAGGTCAACGGTTGGATCTGATGGGAACATGGGGTTGACATAGATCTTAGCAAGAAAGGTGAAATACAAGTATTGTGACATTATCTGTTTGGGGCTATATATTGGCTGAAGCATCACTTTGCTTGTATGGAAGAAAATGATGACATGTTCCAGAAGATGTTAGAGAAATATTCTCGACCCTTTTTAGAAATCAAGCTTTAGAGTCTCAAAATAAAAGTTTAAAATCACTTTTATGTACACAATATTAAAAATTGAAAAAGAGAATGTATGATATTGGTGATGATTCACAAGAGGAGATGGAAATAGTAAGCCAACAAAAACAAAAAGATTTTGAAGAAGCAAACACATCAAAATCATCAAAATCAAAAGACAATCAAATGTTTAAGTAAATTTGTGATGAAGAAGCCGACGTGTCAAAATCAGAAGACAATCCAATGTTTAAGAAAGATGAGAGCGATGGTGTTTATTAAATTATATGTCGTTTCTCTTTTACTAGTGCAATTCCCTTCAATTGTGTTAAAGAGTCCTCTTTTCACTCATGATTAAGAAGATTGGAGATTATGGGAAAGGACTTAAGCCACCTTTCTACGATAAAATTAGAGAAACATTTCTAAATAAGGAAGTGCACAAGACATTGAATTTGCTTGAGAAGTTCAAAAAACAATTGAAGAGAACATGATGTATAGTTATGCTAGATGGATGGCCAGATAAACAAAGGTCTATGCAATTTTCTCGTGAATAGCCCCAATGGGACTATATTTTTGTCATCATTGGTTATATCCAGTATTTTAAAAACCAGTGTAAGGGTTTTTGAAATGTTAGATGAGATTTTTGAGAAGGTTGGAGAGAAAAATATAATGCAAGCAGTAACATATAGTGTGCTTCTAATTACAAATTAGCATGAGAAATATAGTGAATAAGAGGAAGGGTTTGTTTTGGACACCTTGTACCGTGCATTGCATAGATTTGTTGTTGGAGGACTTTGAGAAGAATGTTCAACTCCATCGAGTTACAATTGCATAAGTTATTAGTTATCTCCTTAAGGATATTTTGTACTTTGACCTCTTTATATATAAATAAACTATGATTTGTGGCCCACGCAATGCGTGTGCATTCTTATTTATTGTATAAATTATTAAATTTTAATAATATTTCTTTGTAAAAGTTATATAATAAATCACTATAAATACGAAATTAGGGAAGAAAAAATTTTGCGTAAAATGTTTGTATATTATGTTTAAAGATTTATACTTGTGGGTATACTAAGTAACAAATTGTGTGTACTTAGGAACTCCCATTCGAAAATAGTTTTCATGGGTTTGGACTTCCAGCTACAGGGTCGATATTCTAAGGAGCCACTGGCAAGAGAGTAGGGGGGATGTACGTGTCCTTAGAGAGGACGATGCATTTGCCAAGCGTACCTATCTTATTGTTGCCCTTTGTACGTGTAGATCTCAGGAAGCCTTATGTATATACACTAACTATTATTAAAAGGAAACACTCTATTTGGTCTCTCGAAGCCAATCGCACTTTTTTGATTCAAAATTACCTTTATAATAGTCTAGATTTTAAAATTTTAAAATTTATGAAAGTATTTACATAACTACCAACAATTTTCCATCTTTATTATTCTTTTATCTTAGTACATTTTATTTTTATAGTTTATTATATAATTATTTTTATTACGTAGGTTTTTTAATACTTTTATACAATTATTAATATTACACACGCATCGCGTGTGAGCACAAACACTAGTGTGTGTGTGTGTGTGCCCTTTACACCCAAAAGCAAAAAGGTTTTGCAGGATCACTATGGAGTATGGACAAGTGGTTACATTCTAAGTGTCTTTTTTGTCTGTCTCTCTATCTCTTCTTCCACAAACCACCATCTTTTCACATTTTATGGCTTGTATACAAACCATTACCATCAAATCGTATGGATTCCACAAAAAATTTAGAATGATTGTATACATAAAAATAATCTTCCTTGGTTTTGTGCTTTAGAGCAATTTTACTATGATACAACAGCTAAAATATAGCTCAACAAGCTAGACCTTGGGAACTCTACCTTCTGTTATTCCAAATTTGTAGTACCTTTGACATCATGTGTTTTCATCCATTTTCGCATGAAAAGCCAATACACTCCAAAAAGCGTTCATTCTTAGGTACTGCAGTGACATCATGTGTTTTCATCTATTTTCACACAAAAAGAAAACATACTCAAAAAGCATTCATTTTCATGCACCGCGGTAACATTGTGTTTTCATCAATTTTCGTGCAAAAAAGTAAACACACTTTAAAAAAATTCATTTTCTTGCACTGCGGTGACATTATTCGTGTATTCTATCTTACAATTAGTGAAAGAGTGATCTTGTGGACGTAGGCACAATTTGCCGAACCATGTAAAATCTTTGTGACATGTTTTTGTGCTTCTTTTCAATTATTAGCATCAATAAGATATGGTATTATTTTTCAAACTATTTATATAAAAAGATGTTGTATTATTTTTGGTTTGGTTTGATTTTATTTATATAAAAACACATTTTTAAGAAGTGTTATAACTATTTTTTAAAATATTTTACATTTTGTCTTATAAAAGCTCTGCTTTCTCTATTTGTTTAGTTTTTATGTCTTATAAAAGCTCCTCGCCGCCATGTCCATCTCTTTTGGGGAGCCGTTGACGTAGTCTCTCAATATGATCTGCTTGTTGCTCACTTGATCCTCTCTCTCCGCCATGGCTAAAACACTCGCTCGCTCCATCTAGAACTCCTCTCTCTCGCTAACATGATAATTATAGTATTGATTCAGAGTATTTTCTGTTGTGTTATTTTGATTTGGCTGTGATATATTGTAGACAGTTATGGGGGCTTTTCTTTTGCATGTTGCCTGCCTGGTTACAACGTTCATTTTCACTTTTCAGATCAAGGATCAAACATATTTCCTCTCACATCTCTCTCAATCCCAACTTAAACGACTGATTTTCCCTCTTGGATGTATCCCAAAGGTTAGTGGAGACTGGTTCCATTTCCATGCAAAACTTGTTGCCATAATGTGGATCTTATAGAATGTAGATCTCATACAATATTTGTTAAGCGTTTTTTTAAATTTATTTCCTAGTAACTTTAGTTATAAAAATCAATAAATTAGTGCCACACTTTGTATTAGAAAAAGCTTGATGTGATTGAATAATCATGCGGCTTGCTGTATTATCTTGTCTTGCTGTATTATTTTGTTTTTGTGGAATCAATGAAAGCCATTTGATGAGAGTAACTCATGAAAATCAGTACTTCAGCTATTGTTGTTGATGCATTCGGTGTTTTGCCCTTTTTTGTGTGTGTTTTTGCTGCTAGGTTCTAAACTTGCATATTTGTGTTAGCGGAAACTCATATTTTTTCTTAAAACGCCTCTTCGTCATAGCAAATTGCACTTGCCTTGAGATGATTTGTCTTTATGAATCCATGTATTGGCCATAACTCTGACACACATCTTTCCTTTTGATTCTTCTCTACTCTGCCAAATAATCTGCAGGATGAAGTCCGTAAACTTGCAGAGAAATTTGATTTACCTAACAAAGACAGAAAGGATTCTCAAGGAATATGCTTCCTTGGAAAGGTGCACCATCTCTAATTTACTCAAAGAAAAGTTTTTTGAATGTGCCATCAGAATACTGGTTCTTGGAGCCTACACAACTAGAGGAGCTGTGAATTTATGGCTTCAAAAAAGATTCGTTGATATAATCTGCTGATAACTTACCCTGTATTCTGTAGGAGATGATACGTTTCGTTCTGGATTTATTTTGTCATTTTTTAGTTTAATAACTCCATCACCTCTTCATTTGATTTCAGTGTGTTGTTTTCTTAAAAAGTTGCACATTATTCCTGCTTCTGTTCCTCAAACCGGTTTTCACTGACAGATAAAGTTTAGCGAATTTGTTGCGAGACACATTGGGGAGATGGAAGGTGTCATACTGGAAGCCGAGACAGGAGATTTCCTTGGAAAACATCGGGGATTTTGGTTCTACACTATTGGCCAACGCCAAGGTCTAAGACTCTCTGGAGGGCCCTGGTATGCTTCTGCATAGTATTATTAAATCAAAAGCAGTAAAAAAAAAGGGTAACTGCATACCAATTTAATATCTGGTCTGTACAATTTTGAATCTTGACCCTCATGAAACAAACTGTGGTTCTTGATCAAGACCTTTATAGCATTATTTTGGATTCCAGAAGTAAGCCTTGCGAAATGTCTCTGCAGTGAGATGTTCGGGTGCTAAATTGATAACCATTACAATGGCGGTGATAATAACTGTTCATGAAATCATACTTAAGGTTCGGGGGCTAAATTGATAATCATTGCAATGGCAGTGATAATAACTGTTCATGAAATCATACTCAAAGACTTCAGGGTAAATTGCCATTACCTCCCCTCAGGTTTTTGACCATTGTATTTGATCTTGAGGTTCTCGAAAATACATCCCACCCCCTGAAGTTTCAATTCGCATTTCACTTTCCCTCTTCAGTTAGACCTCAGCTAGTTCAATAACATAAGCTGTTGGTGTTATTAATAATTTTTCTGAAAATACCAAATTTAATCCTAGCAACTCACCTCTGTCTTTATGTTCCCTCCACAGATTTCTATCCTTAACTCCTGTTCTGCCAAAACCTGTACAATCTTGTTTCCATTTTGATGAAATCAATGGCTTCACCAGCAACAAACAGCACCTCGATTCTTTCATCCCAGTGATCCCACTATCACCCCCCATCCACAATCTTTGGTTCCTCTTCTCTTTATCACCGGTTATCATTTCACCCACTGGAATCCAACACCTAACCAAATCAAACTAAACTTTTGTTCCAATCAGATGTGGTCGGCTATCCTTTGATGCTATTCTGCTTAGTCAAGGATCACATCTTCAATTAGTTTCAGTAAATTTATATATATATTTTTAATACGACATCTCATGTTAATTTAGGTCTACCCCATTTGTTTCCATTTTTCATAATTTAGTTTTTTTTTATTACTGTATCAACTAATCTGTGTTGTATGTGTCCAAACCACCTTAATCTATTTTCTCTCAACTTGTCCTCAATTGGTGCGACCCAAACCATTCTACAAATCTTTTTATTTTGATTTTTTATATTTTCTAGTCTTACCATACATCCATCTTAACATTCTCATTTCAACAACATTTATCTTATTTATGTGATATTTCTTAGCAGTCTAGCATTATGTCCCATATAGAGTCGTTGGCCTAATAGCTATCCTATAAAGTTTTCTTTTTAATCTCGTAGGTATCCGTCGAATACATAGAATGCCTGAAGCACCAGTTCACTTGAGCCAATCAACTTTGATTCTATAGGTTATATCATTTATAATCTATACATCTTTGTTAATAACTGTTACCACCTTGACATTGGGGTGTCTTGGGCGGCATGTGGTGGCATCTTGCACCCTTGCTGACCCATGATTGCATGAGGAGGGTATGCCATAATCTGCGAGGTGGCTTCGTGGTAATCAGCTTGCCACACGACCCTTAAACAAGAAGGATGAATCTACTTGGCACGTGAAGGCATTAATACGGTGCTTGGATGCGGGTAGTTTGTATGGCTTGTAGGTCAGTACAGGCAAACGGTTCGGTAGGCATCTAGGCTGACAGGAGCTGGCACTAGCATGAGCTAGGCAGCTGACATTACTTCAGCTGACTGACTAAGTGGCGTGACACTCAAGGGGGCATGCCTTGCATATGACTGGCAGTTAGCATTGCTGACCATGTCTGTGCATGGCTTCCCTATGTTGCAGACATTGTGGGCAGTCATGGAAGGTTATATTCTGAAGA
This sequence comes from Heliamphora exappendiculata, assembly GCA_034768845.1. Taxonomy (NCBI): domain Eukaryota; kingdom Viridiplantae; phylum Streptophyta; class Magnoliopsida; order Ericales; family Sarraceniaceae; genus Heliamphora; species Heliamphora exappendiculata. The sequence goes on along the minus strand of JAOTRH010000010.1, from coordinate 11,754,247 downwards.
CATGCCATGGCCAACATGCCAGCACGTTGTGGCATGTGTATGTGGCATCATAAGCAGTTATTGGCGGTTACAGAATTTATGCTGAAGGTAGTCAGGGGATGACAAGTGTCAGCAGCGTGGGTTCTCTTTTCTGCACATGCGCCTAAGTAGTGGGGAATGTTCACTACACTATATGCTTGTATATGCTAGCAACTGCTAATAACTGTCACATGCCTATATATATAGGCATAGTCTGGCAGCTTTGGCACACTAAATTGTAGCGCGAGTGCTAAGGTATTGTCTTTTGTAATTTTTATTTGGTGGTAATACAAGGGTTGAGACGGCTGTCTTGTAAAATTTCGAGTGTTTATATTTCTTTCTCTGTGTATGTGCATCTTTTCGTGGTTGTGACTAAGTTTTGCTGAACTTAGTGCCATCACAAGGCAATTTTCAAGTATGAGATTTTGACCCTGTGACAGTAACCATACTCAGATAACGCATATATTTAATCTTAGGCATCTCTTGTTTTTTAATCTTTATTTTTTTACTATTAATACTCATATTACTGCTAAAATTAGATTTTATATATTCAGTTTTGTTCCAACAAATTTGAAACCCTTTTGACTTTAAAGTTTTTTTTCTTCATATTTCTAATTTAGCGTTAACTCAACTCTTAGTATCATTCACTAAGACAGTATCATCAACGAACAATATATACTATAGAACATCATATGTATTGTAAGTTCATCAACCACCATTACCCATCCGCTTCTAATGCTAACCCTAGCCACCACAACCATTGCCATGAACTCCCAATTGCCTCATCTCTCATGCACTCAACGGCCTACCCCCAGCCACCACCACCTCCACACCCACCGTTGCAGTTACCAACCCTACAACCACACAATATTGCTGTAATTAATGCGCTGCCATCGATTGTGAAAGCCCTAGCAATCAAATCGAAGTGCTGCTGTGGCTGTATCCCGCTCGTTTTTTTGTACTAATTTCTCTCCTAATCTAGATTAGATAAACTCATTTTTCTTTTATTTTTTGTGCTTGTATGTGTATGTATACAGACATATATGGGCAGGGGTAGTAGTTGATGTGTATTTATATGTATGCATGTATGTGTGTATGTGCATGTGGTAGTGATGAGAATGAGTTTCTTAGGCTTGGCAGAGTGAGAAAGAGAGGAGAAAACAAAAAGATGGTGCCATGCTGATGGCAGTGATAGGGAAGCGACTGGTGGTGAGGAAGGAGGTAGGGGTAGTGATGTAATTTCATTTAGTATAGGAGGGTAAAAAATTAATTCTAACCTTTACGCTAATGTCCGAAATCACGCGGGGAGGACTGTATTTGACTAAAATGTCCGGGCTGGTAATTGTAGTTCACCCAATTTTGAATAAATTGCTCTTTCTATATATACACTTAAATGATTGGGAACAACTATAGTTTCTTTAATCTCCCATTCCGAACTTCATTAGCTGTAACTATTAGAACTTTCCTAGTACTAATTGCATCTTATCTAGGTATGTTGTTGAGAAGGATGTTAAAAACAACGTTGTCTTCGTATCAAGAAACTATTATTCACTTGACAAAAGGAGGCGCTTGTTTCGTGTTGGATCCTTGAAATGGCTTTGTGGCTCACTTCCTAGCCAGATGAATCAACTCCAGTGCAAGGTAGAAACTCAGTTCCTGTTATCTCTCTCTCTCTCTCTCTCTCTCTCTCTCTCACACACACACACACACGCGCGCGCGCGCATCTGGGGAGGGAGAGGGATTTCTGACAAATTCACTTTTTTTTTATGATAAGGTACTGTCTAAACTTCTTGTATGTAACTAGGAAAATAAGTGGTCTTAAACAAACATTATCTATAATAATTGAGGGATTTCTTTTTTTTGGTAATGGCAGTATAATGTCGATAACCTCTGGATCTGAGGCATGTCAATGACTATTACGTGCATTCTTTCTGAGACTATTACGTGCTTTCTTTCTGTAGCTGAGGACAGTTCATGGGTGAGTATTGGTCGATAGATGAACTACGAAAAATGTTGCTCATGGCCTCGTACATGAAAAGGAAAAACTACTGCTTTTTCATTTCTCTTCATTCAGTTGTTTATACTTGACCTTGATAACCTTGAGATTCCATAAAATTTTAGGGGGTAATATGTTTGTTTTTTTGTGTGATAATTCTCTTTAGAAAAAAAAAAGTGGTCTTAAACAAACATTATCTATAATAATTGATTGAATTTCTTTGTAATAGCAGTATAATGTCGATAACCTCTGCATCCGAGGCATGTCTATGACTATTACGTGCATTCTTTTTTAGACTATTACGCGCATTCTTTTCGAGGCTGAGGACAGTTCATGGGTGAGTATTGGCCGATAGATGAACTACAAAAAACGTTGCTCATAGCCCCGTACATGAAAAGGAAAGACTACTGCTTGTTCATTTCTCTACATTCAGTTGTTTATATTTGACCTTGATAACCTTGAGAATCCATAAAATTTCAGAGGATAATAAAGTTTTTTTTGTGTGTGTGATAATTCTCTTTAGGTAAAAAAAAAAATCAAACAGAGACTACCTAGCATTATTTGATTTTCTATGATTTATTGCAGTGTTCGTGCTTATCCCATGATGATTCTGCATCTTTCCATATGCTGTATCCACTTGTGGTGTTTGAAAGTTTGAGGCATTGATGTTTGACTCTTGATGCATCACAATTCTTCTGTAAATTGTGTGATTACTTTTTTCAGGTTCGACATGGCCCAGGTTTTCACAGTTGCAGCTTGACAATGGAACTTGGTGAAGACGGTCATGAAGTTGCGGTTGTACAATTATCTGAAGACGATCAAGGTCTGGCAGCTGGGCAGTTTGCAGCCTTCTATCATGGAAGGACCTGCCTTGGCTCCGGCGTGATCCTCCAATCCTGGGATGATCAAGGTTTTCCTGTTTGTGCAAAGGCTCTTGAAGTTGCAACAATGGGAAATAAATCTGAACTAGGGAAACCAGTTAAGATAAAATCAAAACAAGAGGCTTTTGTCTGAAACAACCTGACCAGAAAGATTGTCTTGTGCTGGAAGTAAAATTTTATGGTCCCCCAACTGCTGTTACTGATATAACTAAAGCCACTGTCTCACGATGAAGCCATTTTCAGATTTCTCCACCGAATTGGCTGCAGCAGTTAAGAACAAAGTGGTTGCAGACATTCTCGGTCTCATATGCTCCTTCGGTCAGGAAATCACAAGATAAATCTTTTCATGAAAAATCCGTGTTACTTACAGACGATTTAGAGATGATCCACGACAAACGAATGGGGAAGCTTGCGTAAATCTGACAGTTCAGTTTTGAGTTTGGGGAGGATCCCTTACAAAGAATGTCTAAGGTGTGTTTGAGCCCATCTTTGTTAGTTGTTATAGAAGTTCATGCAATCTCTAAAAGGGGTTGTTTTGTATGGGCCGATGGGTAGCTGTTCATTTATGTACCATGAAATGAATTTTTGTGAATTGCAATTACAAAGTGGAAAGATATCCATTTGAATAACTTTTCTGTATTTGGCTAGTATTAAGAATCAGGTTTTATTCCGAGAACCAGGACCACTTAGGAAGGATGCCAGAGAAGGTTGTAAATTGCAAGTCTGGGAACTTAGAAGGTTGAATCTAAAAGCTGTTTGCTTATTTTGTTCTTTTTTTAATTTTTTAAATTTGTATTTTCTGAAACAGAATTGTAAGCTTTCTCGTTCAATTGTATACTATACAGTTGTTTTTTCATTCCTTAGCAATCGAGTGATCTCAGATTCACAATTTTCTGGTATTTTCTCTTCAATTCTGTATTTAAATCTGTATGGGAGGCTGTAGCTTGTTTCGAATTCTGTTAAGACTTCATTGTTTCATTATTTTCGATCACAGAAAAGCAGTTGAATTTACTGTGTTTTTGGTGGTATTGAATTTTTGTGTCCTGTTATGGATCATGTGTGATTGTTTCATCTACAGAGTGTTTGTTAAAAATTATTTTTCAGCTTTTAACTCATTCTCAGCAAGAGTTAAAAAAATCCAAACATGTGTTTTAAAATCTTTTTGCTTGTAATTTCTAATTGCATAAATTTTACTATTTAAAGTATGTAACAAGTATTTATAACTTTTGTTTGAAATTATAATCATATTTTTTCAGTTATAATTGATAAATTCATAATTTTATTTGCACCATACGCCCTCATAATAATGAATTAATTATATTTAAGCCTTGGTTAAGAAGGAAAATGAAAGATTTATGTGATTAGTGTCGAAATATATACCTTTACTTACTCAAAAGTACACTTGTTATGTCCTTTACTGTTGTTACTCGATATATTTGGCGTTGCTTTTGTGCCCACATGTTACGAGGGTCGTGGTCACTCAATTGGAGGTCTAGAGACTTCAAAGAGTGACATGGGAATGAAGGGAATGAACCATACATGAATTAAAAGAAAGCACGTGAAAGATTGGCAAAATCTCCTGTGTGTCGAACGGAATGGTCCTCTTTCAATCATGATTTTTCCATCCAATGCTTCATATATTATAACGGAAAATTAGTTTTAGGTCATTAAAATAATGTTAGTTTTGTTTTTCATCAATAATAAAAAATTTTAACGCACGAGATTTAATTTTAACGCGTAAGGTCTAATTTGACCCTTAAATAAATAAATTTATCTGTCTTGCATAAATAAGTAAACAGATAAATTTATCTGTATAAAGAGTACTGTACATTTTTAAAATATGTATAAAGTATACAGATAAATTTTTATGTCTTGTATAATTAAGCAGACAGATAAATTTATCTATCAAATTATACTTGTTTCACTAAACAGATAAATTTATTTGTCTAGTATTTATTAATATTAGAAAAGAACAGATAAATTTATCTATCTAACATTTGTCAATGTTAAAAAGAAATAGATAAATTTACCTGTTTATCAAATTGTGCTTGTTTCACGAAACAGATAAATTTATCTGTTATTTGTACTTATTTAACTTAACAGATAAATTTGTCTGTATAACATTTGTCAATGCTAGACAAGAACGACAAATAAATTTATCTGTATGTATTACATATAAATTTATCTGTATGCATTACATATAAATTTATCTGTGTTGTAAGCGATTGGACCTTGCGCGTTAAAATTTTTATTGATGAACCTTACGCGTTAAAATTTATTTTTTTAGAACTTTGGCCGAAAGCCTTTTATAACAAATGAACTATGAGCATTTTATCAATATTATACAAATTTGACACATGGAGATTAAAATGGGCATTTCTTATAAAGTACAAGGGATTTTAGTGCAAGCCTACTTGGGTGTGGAAACAAACTCACATACCTTTCCAATGGTTTAATATTCACATGATTTCGAGTTCAGATGAAGTCGAGACAAGAGTGCGAAGTTGGGGCATAAAAAAAAAAACGTTCTGAGATAATTCGTCTCACGAAGTTAGGATGAAATTTATAGAGTTTGTACCGTGCATTCCACCAAAGTTATGCTATCTGCCTTCCAAAGTCCGAACGACATGACCTCTGTCCAGACAGTGGTGACCAAATTGCTCATTTTTTTATGGTTTAAATGTATTTGCTTGGAGGGAATATCAACAAAAAATTCAATAGATCAGATATGATTGTTCAGGATCACAGAAAGAGACTGTGGAGACTAGAAGATGAGGTTTGAAGATTCATTCATGGGGTTCTCTTTGAAGGTTTTGGTTTCTGTCCTGACCATGTGCAACTAATTACCATATCCAAGCTTTAGATGAAACCCTAGCCAAGTGATAATGTTTTGTATTTAGTTTTAAGATTTTCATTATTATTCAACGATTGTATAAAAATAAAGGCTTTTAAGTAATTTATTTGATCTTACTCTTCTTATCTAGCACGTGTTTACTTTCTCTAAATGTGAATGCAAGCTTATACAACAGGTTTTAGAGTTTTGCAATCAATATTCAGGATAGTGTATAAGAGAAGATAAATCGTTCCTATATTATATATTAAAGGCAATTTGTGCTGATTGAAGATATGGTATACTTTACTATTAATTCCATGAGTTTTCTAGACGTTGCTATTAGAAGTTATAGTTACAAAGGAATCATAATTGAATTGAGTCATAAACCCAAAGTTAATACAACTATTTTGTTTACGGGGTTATGATGGATTCAAAACCCTAGGCCTCTCCTATTTGATTGGTACCTTTTTTAATTAAGTTTCATTTGCTTAGTTTATTTTAGTTCATTAAAATCTCACCTAAATCCTTTTTTCTTCAACTTTAAAATTAAATTAGGAATTAAATTCAAAATAATGTAATTTACTATCCTTGTAGTATAATACCCGACTTGCTACTGACCTATTTGGATACAGGTTTAGTTTTGTTTAATTTAGTTTAACAAGCCTCTTTGGAGAGAGATCAGAAGTACAAAATCAGTTATACTATGCTTGGATTATATATAATGATAGGGAGGGAATAATATAGAGGTGTTAGGAGAGAAAGAGAGTAGAAGCATTCTAAGCACTTCACTTTCCCTCTGTTTTTTTCCTGAATTGTGAGAAACAGAGGGTAAGTGAAGCATTTGTCATAAAATATTCTCTATATATTTTAATGTATATTTTAAATCCTATATATCAATATGCATCTTCTTTTGTTATAATTATTGTCCAACCAAACAAAAGAAAAAAAAAGAATAAAACTTCGCCCTTCCCTTCCCTTCCCTTCCCTTCTCCTTCCTTCTCTTTCTGTTCATAACTAAATTAAATAACATTTGTGGGAAGTTGAAGGGGTTCAAATCCGGTTTTTTGGTCTCTTCCCTTCTCTTCGTCTCTCATCCATTGGGTAAAAAAATACATACTCTTTTTGGGTATGCTATGTTGCATAGCATACCAAAAAAGGGGTATGTTGTACTTATTATTTATGGTGAGTCATCAAAGTGGAACCCGTTAAGCATCACACGTTCTTGTTCAAGCTCAATTTCTGACAACGGGGTGTTGTTTATTGGTTGAGGTCAGATAGTGGAGATCCCGTAGATAGTGATGATCTTGTACCAAATATGTACTTCACCTTATCAAAGAAGGTGGAAGGTACTACCCCTAGACCATGAAACCATCGTCTCCCTAAGATCATGTTGAACAAGGCAGGCACATCAAGGATCTAAAATTCTGTATCTGTTTCTGCTGGTCCCATCTCAATCTTAAGTTTAATAAAGTTTAGGAATTTCCTTAGTGTATTGTTGTAGGACGACCCCCTGGTTGGATGGGTTGAGATCCTATGTGGAGAATTCTAGACGACTGGCAATCCTTAAAGGGCATACGATGAGAGTTGAGCTTTTGTATACCAATACCCTTGGAAACCATTTCTACAAGCATTTCATAGTGACATGCAAAGGTCTATTGTGCTTGGGGACCTTCGAGTGGGAGAGCATTGTTAGCAAAAGCGATAACAAACCTTAAGCCATTGCGGTCATCAGCATGGAGACCAATTGTTCGGGCCCCAAATCGATCTACACCCACTATTTTTCTAAAGCCTTCAACACTGTCACCCTATCCTCAATTGTAGTAGTCCCCAGATAGATATGTCCACTTGGATTGTCTTGAGCTGCTTGAGAACTCTATCTTCCTTGATTACCTCTTTGTTGTTTTTCTGCTATTGGTTTGGACATTACCCCTTTTTTAATTCTCTCGACTTTACAAAATAACCACTATGAGTCAGTAGATCTACTGATTCAATTATGCTTTTTGACCATGGGTTTGCTACTGTCTTATCAGTCCAGTTTGCATCTTCATCCCGGCTGCTATCTAGTGTTGCCTCATCTCAAATTGAGAGAAAGGATGTCATGGGCTTCCTCGAACAGTTTTAGCATGGTCTGCTACCCAATACCTCCTCCTAGGCTTTCGGATGATCTTTTTTCTCTGTCCCATTCGTTTATTCCTTTTCTCGCGGTTCTTTTTCTTCCTTTGGATTGTCTTCCATGGGGTCCTCTGGGAGTATCCCATTGGATCTTCTTCTAGGTTTTCCTCTAGGTCTTCCTCTCTTTTGCTTTTCCACCCAGGGTCCTCCACGACGGTGTTGCGGTTACATACAAAGATGGTGAAGAGGCTAGGATCTAGCTCTTCGATGTCATACCATCCCTCCAAGTCACTTCCTGACCATATTTTTGAGTCTTTATCACCCCATCCTTCTAATGCATTGTCCGAGTCGGGTTTAGAGTCGAATTTGGGCTTAGGATCTGGAACAACTTCCTTATAGATGAAGCATAGTGATCACTCGACTAGGCGAGGCAATTTTGGTTTAGGTTGATCGATTGGGCATAAGAATATGCTAGGGGTCATTGGCGGCTTGTAATTTAGGTTTTGTGGTGTTGTAACGACGTCGTGGTTTGGAAAGGGTCGTGGCATAGCTTAATATGCCAGTAAGTCTCGTGGTTGTGGTTTCAGTGCACGTTATTTAGAGGGGTTGTGCTTGGCTGGCAAAGGCTTTCAGGTGGCATGGGATTTAGGGGTTTAAGGTAGCCTCTGGCTGTGAAAAGGACGAGTGATTGCGCCAGGGAGGTATAAAGTGGGGAAAAGGTGTGTCTAGGGTGAATTTAGTCATTGCTCAGGTTTTGGACGGGGGTGCGTGTTGTAGGGAAGGGGCTTGTATTGGCAAGGGCATTCACCACTTGAGCTCAGTTAATGGTGGTGGTTGCATTGGTGGTCAGGCGGAGTTCTCGATTAGATTAACTCTCTGTGTCGGGCAATCCTTAATGCATGGCATTCCTCTATCTATACTACAGTGGAGAACGACTGCTTAAAGGTGTAAATGGGGAGGTGATTATATGCATGAAGTAAGCTAACAGTAGATTCTTGATCACCATGCTAACTTGAATTTCTTTTGAGTGTCAGTTTGACATCTTAACCGCTTTCCCTCTCCGTTGTGTTGGAAACCCTGAAAAACTTTCTTTTGACTCTTGCTGAGTCACTTCCAGGTCCCTCATGGTTATGCCCAGCTACTGATTATAAGAGTATTGCGTGATGAAGGCATTAGCTATGTCATCCCACTTCCTAGTTGTGGTTGGCTCCATAGTCAAGAACCAATTGAAGGATGCCCTTGTCAGAGTACACTGAAATAGTTGCGCCAACAGGTCATCCTCTATACCAATTGGGCGCAGAGTCCCTATGTCTGTTGGTTTGTCGGTCTTGCCTGAGCTTCCTGGGCTATCTATGCTGCTTGAGCCGCCTAAGCTATTTGGGCTGCTTGAACCATTTACCTGATGCTATCTTGTAAAAAGCAAATCATTTCAAACATATCAGTGATGCTTGGAACATAATCTTGCTTCTTTGGTATGAGTGCAAATTCTCTTTTGATATCCAAGTCAATTATTTAATGCTGTGTTTGGGATAGTTTTTTATATAATTTTTTTTATGTTTAATAAAAAAAATTAACATTAGTTCAAAAGGGTATGCTTTTTAAATTCATCACGTCATTAAAGTATAGAAAATTAATAACAAAAATGAATAAGACAATGGCTTCAACAGATAAATCATAATGTCACAATGGCTGCAACAGAAATCCAGGAATATTGTATCTCAGGGAAAGCCTTCTCAGTTCACTATATTGAAAGAGACTATAAAGCATAATGTCACAACTTAAAAACTGTCACAGAACTGATCAACCTAATGAGGATAAGTGGTGAACCTAATAGAATTCATCTGTTTTCAGTTTTTTTTTTTTCACAACTGCTAAAAGTGAAAGGGTAAATACCTTGTGAGAACACCGAGACTGGACACCATGTACAATCGAAACTTGCCAGGATTCCTTTCTGGACTCTTTAAGTTTTGTTTCATATGAAAGTGATCTTGCCTGGTTTAGTTTCTTCTCATTAGAGGCACAAAACACAAAATAGAGACAGAATATAAAATAGGTGATGGCATGGGGGCCTATGTTTGGTGAGAGAGTGACGAGGTTCTCTGCCACAAGGGCCGGCCCAGAATGGCACTTCCATGGACAGCAAGGTAAGCAGCATTTAACCTACAGATCAACATTGGATTATTCTTAGCAGCAGTTAGTAAACCATCATATAGGGTGACTAATCGGTGTCAGTAAACTGAAGCTTTACTTGTCAACATCTGGTGTAGCCAAGGGATCATATTCCTCCCTTTGTTCCACAACCGGGACAGCCCCTGCCATTGTTGCCATTTCTTGAGAGCCTTCAACCTGAGATGAACCATAAAGATATTGGCAAGCGTTATTTCTGATGATTCCCACAAGCAACTCTACATCCTTAATTCTGTTACCCGAAACTAACAGCAAAATAGGCATTCAGAACTAATGGTTGCCAGTCATTCATAATTTTAAAAAAATACATCCATTAGTACATTGAAGAGGTCATCTGACCCCCAAGTCACGAGAATAAGTGTGGCCACTGGCCAGACAGCTAATGTAGATTAGATTTTTTCAGAGAAACGGATAAAGAGATAGACGCAAGGACTTATCATGTTGAGATTTACTTAATTTGTTTTAGGATCGTGTCACCAGACAAGCAAGCCGTGGATGAGTTATCCATCAGTAAAAAGTCGTAACACAAGGGTTGGAGGATCTTATTCGTCGGTTAGTAGCTGAAAGAGGCAACAGATTTTCAGAACTTGTGTTAGGGCACAGTTTCAAGAGTGTCTAATAGTGAGGAACTGGTTTTAAGGAGGTGTGACTTTGGACATATTCATCATGTTATTGTGTTGTTGAGCTTTGCATGTTTTGAATGTATATGGTCGGCCAAAGGTGAGCTTAGTTCCGCGTTGGAATTGCCTCATTCTAGGTCCAAGATCCGTCTCAAGAATTGGGCTGCTCAAGTGATCAGTTAACAGACTATTTGAGCTTCAGATTTCATTTTCCACCCATGTAGCAGTTTGACCGCTCAAGCTGTCCTTTGAGCACTTGAGCACTATCCTCCAACTAGCTCCCAACTCTTTAAGCGCTCGAGTGGTCTTTTCCTCTTCGGGTCAGGGTCTTGGTTCTGAACATTTTATTTTATTCATAGACGCTAGCCTCTACTTTTTTTTAACCTTCGTTTGCTACACTCTTTTGATCATTTACCTTTTATCTTCCTTCAACTGGTCGTTGAACTTCGATGCGTGACAACTTGATATCAAGCCCCTAGGTTGGAATACTTTTAGATCGTGGGGAATAGCAATTCCATTGTGTGATAGCGTTGATCCAAGTGATAAATGCGTGTGGGAGAGTTTAACATGCTTCACGACTAAATACTTTACTTGATTACTTGACATGTGCATAACACGGTATGTGATAACATTTTTTAATATACGTACGCCTATGTAGTAACGTGCTTACATGATAACATGACAAGTGTTAGATGTAATGCATGACCCGGGGGGTTGACCCTAGAAGATTTTACACTGCTGTGCCTAGTGATGTGCTATGTGTACATAATACATGTTATTTGCTAGGGCTGTTTAAAAAAAAACTGATTAAACTGCAAAACCAGATAGAACCAGGCGTTTCGGTTTTGCGTTTCGGTTTTGAGGTAGACCTTTTCAGTTGCGGTCCATAGAATAATACAACTGTATTGTTCGTTCGATTTGCAATTTTATTCGCATGATATGGGTTTGGAACCGAACTGAAACGCATATCTTTTGGTAAGAGAAATACACGATATGGACATCGCCCTACTGAATAATTGCCCCATATATGTACATCTTTTCTAACCCAGTTGTCACCTTTGTCTTTGATATTGTTGACGTGTTTGCCAATCCCCAATGAAAATTTGACCCAACAGTCTACCCATTCATAACCATGAATAACCTTCACGGTTTGACAACTGATACAGAATTAATAACCTCGGTGTATCATGGTGACATGAATAAAAGACAAAGGACATCAATTTGCTGTAAAAATCAACCAATTTGTTCTTCTAAGTTTAACACTTGTATCATTAAATTAATCTCATAGTAATACAAGGGAGGTAAAAGTTAAAGTCTGAGTTCTACATGCTTTTAATTTCTCAACAACTCGGTAGATGTTAGAAACAAAGGGTTCAAAAAACTGCCCTACCCATAATACTTCAAGAAAAAGGGCATGTCTAGAACTTAAAGGTTGTGGAGGAACCCAGACAATAAATCCAATGAAGGGAAAAACCAACGTTAAATATGTCATACCTGTTGAGGGTACTGCATATAACCAGAGTATGCATTATAGGCATATAACGAAGGATCATGGGTAGTCCCATAACCATATGCATCATAACCTTGCCCATAACCATAATAACCGCTGCTCCATTGACTTGGATCTGCTTGCTGACCCCAGATAGCAGGCATGTCCTAATGAAATAGTATCAAAACTTTATCAAGCTTAGTTTAACAAGTATAAACTAAATATTCTTTAGAGACCTGGAATAGTTTTTGTCAAATAGGTGACAGCTTAGGATGACCAAATATTTGATTCTCAATTATACCTCATGACCTATGAAACACAAGTACCAGTGCATGTACTGGTACGGTACAGGTACAAGGAAACCTAAACAAATAGGATATGGGTACTTTCGGGATATGGTGGTAGATTTCCTTTTTTGTATAATTTTCTTAATATTGTACTACTATATACATGCCAAATGCAAAACTATTTTCAGCAATAAATATTAGCATTCAAGTGGTAAGAACAAATAGGAAAACAAGGAACTATGAAACATGGATACGGACACGGACATGGGACACAACAACTTCAAAAAAACAGGACACGGGTACTGTGGCGATATGGGAACAAAATTATTTCCTTTTTTATAAATTTATCCCATGTTTAGGGATTGAATAACGATTGGCAGATTTAGGGCTTTAGTTCAATTTTTTTTTTTAATTTTGCTCTTTCACTATAGCTCCAGTTGTGTCCTCCGGTGTGCCCATTATTGGATACACATGTCTGATGTTGTGTCCTATATTTAAAAAAAAAAAAGAATAGGACATGCCACGCGATGTGTCCAAGCTATGTCTGGCGCGGCTATGACACCTATTTTGGTGTGTTTGTGCTTCCTAGACAAGGAATAAATAAAAAGAAAAAAAGGAAGAACAAATACTAGATCACAAAAAGTATCAGGATGAGTTGGTAATATCTAAACACATATAGTACAAAAATAAAGTGGGATGGTTTAATGATGTGTCTTTATCTTTTTAGAGACTTCAATCACTTTCTAGTCCTTCAATTTATTTTTACATGAAAATAATAAACAAATTATTTTATTACAGTATCCTTGTAGTTCTAAATTTTCAAATAAACTCTCACCATATCCACTGTGTACCATTCGCATATTCAAAACATATTAAAGCCATACCCAAAAATCAAAATTAAATTCGAAAGTATCTAGTTTCTACTACTTCAAAAAATTTCAAATAAACTCTGGATATACCCATACCCATACCCAAAAATCAAAATTAAATTCAAAAGTACCTAGTATCCTTGTACTTTTAACAAATAAACTCCAGATATACCCACTTATGTACGATTTGTGTACTCAAAACGTACTAATTCATACCCAAATCAAAACTAAATTCAAGAGTACCAAGTGTTTTTTTAACATACTTCATACATATTTTGGCGTATGAAAACCGTACCTTACCCGGTGCTCATATGGAAACATTTTCAAAGTACCCGTACTTCATAGCTCATAACCTCCCAATCATGACTGCCTAATGACAATCAATCATGAAGATATATATACACGTTTCTGACAGTCCGTTAGGCCCTTAATAATCTCATCTTAAAGCTAATATTCTTGCAGTTACTTTGTAACAATTCATATAAAATTCATGGTTTAACTTACTTTTTCGCCGACCCTCGGTCTTTTGTCTTTGATATGAAGCAATAAACTTAAGCAATATAAAATATACAATTATTCTCGTCAAATCTCTAATAGATATAATCTTAGAAAGAGAAAATACTAGACCATAGCATACTAATAAGACGATTCACCTGTTTGGCTGATGGGCTCCTGCCCCAAGAAAGGCGGACTACTTGTTGACCAATGACTGTTCCCTGCATTCTTTGGATTGCTTCTTCAGCAGATGTCCTGTATAGACACATAAAACGTAATATGACCAGGAGGGAGTTAACACAAATGTATAAAATAAATAAATAAATAGTAAATTACACCTAAACCCCCTATATACTTTGAATATATCACTGTTTTTCCCCTTATTCTCTGAAATACCATTGTCACCTCTTATAAGTTAACACCGCTAATTTACTAACAAAATGACTATATTGCCCTTATCCTTTATCTCAAATTTCTAACCAAACAACCCTAACTAGGGCCAACCATACCCCAGCACCATCATCCCAAACCCCGGCACCACCGCACACACCAATGTCGCCACCCCCTTCAGATTTGAGACGCCATTAACAAGTTTGGTCCCAAGTTCTTAGTTGATGGCATGAAAACCTCCATTAATGCAACCTTTGTACACAAACCCTTGAATCAGCCCTTTTTTATCAAACCCACCAGTTGCTTCCCTCAGTTCTTCAATTCCAAAAACTATACACTTATCCAAACAATCTGAAACATCAACCACCAAATCCAGATTCATCTCCTTCTTCAAAATCCCCTTCCCCTCCCCTTCCTAATCTCTCCTCTTTATTTCTTCCCAATCCCTTCGTCTTCTTCTTCTTCAAGAAATTAGCCTCTGTGTAACCCCAAAACCCAATTACCAAAACCAAAGAACACCCACAAACCCCAACCCAATTCCCAACCAAATGATGTCACCTTTTCGATTAGGATTCCGATTGGAAGACGGGGAAAAAGAAATCGGTTACTTCAGCTGAGGAAGCTTCGAAACGGTAACGAAGATGGTTTCGAACGGTTGGATGTTGTTCCTGTTGACGTCGGCGATGGACTGCGCCGTCGATCCAAACCTCAACGCGATGGAGGTGAAGTTGTCAGAGGGATGGAGGACGTAGCTGATGAGAAAATTGGTCTGGTTTTGTTTCTGGGTTGTGTTGGAACACCAGAAAAAGATCGGGAAAACGACATTGACGTTGATCTCGAGTTGGGTCGGAACAAGGGTTGGGTTGACGATTTCGATGGACTGATAGGTGGGTGAGGTTCTGGAAATGGTCGATGGAGATGTAGTAGAAGGTGTCGCTGGATTTGATGGTGTAGATGAGGTTGGAGTAAGAAAGGGCGGTGGCAGCAGAAATGCCGTTGAAGGCGTTGCGGGAGCAGGTTAAGGGGCCGAAGAAGGGTTGGTTTGGGAGGAGAGTGGGGCTGGGGTGGGTGCAGATGGGTCTGTGTAGATGGGTTGGGGAGAAGGGTAAAGTTGGTATTTTTCTTTAATTTTTAGCTAATATCATTTTTTTCTGTTAGGTAAACTAATAGTTAACTAACAGAGGAATTAAAGTGTTATCTATTTTGGTAAAGTAAAGGAGTGCAGTAGTATTTTAGAGAATAAAGGGAAAGACAGTAATATATTTAAAATATACAGGGGGTTTAGATGTAATTTACCCATAAATAAATGTAGTCACAAGACCACAAACTTAAATATCAAATGTATAAAATAAATGGCGAAGATAAAAATCCATGAGATGTTGTTAACAACAGCTCCCTGCCCAACAGCCCAACCACCCTCCCCAAAGACAAATAAAAATGAAAAGGCAAATTGACACCCAGCTCATCAAGGGGAAGAAATAACATAAGACACCTTCTCACAGTTTCCGCATATTATTTAAAAATTTTCTAAGGAACTTCTTGGAGTTTACAAGGCTTGACAAACCTGACTGCAAACTGAACAAAACCACATCCTCTAGTTGTTGGGATCTTGACATAGATAATTTCCCCAAATTGCAAAAAAATTTGCCTCAGTTCCTCTTCTGTGACATTGGGGTCCAGGTTACCAATAAATACCTGCATTAAAAAAAATATTACAAAGAAAAAATCATACAAAATATGAAAGCTGAAAATGTTGGACTTACAGTAGTGTTATTAACATCATTATCCACTGGAGTCGTCTGCACTGCTGGAGCATAGGCTGGAGGTGGATATAAAGCTGCATGAAAAACTGTAAGATTAGTGACCATTCAAAACAGATAATATGTACAGCAACTAGAAATACACTTACAGTGATGTTTTAAAAAAGTTTGTTAGATATATATGTATCTTAGTAGTATCTTTACTATTATTCTGTGTGTGTGAGTGTAAGGATGTAATAGTGTGACTTAACTTTTTATTATAAATAAGAGTACTCTTCTATCGTTTTGAGTACGGCTTTCCATTACGGTTAACATGGTATCAGAGCCACCCCAACCCTAGCCTCTCTCCTCCAGCCACAGTCACCATCAGCACCACCAGCCACAGTCACCACCAGCCATGCCACCGCCAGCAACAGACCCAGAAACCTGCCACCTTCCTTGGGAAACCCTAACAACAATAGACCACAGAAACCCTAGCCACGAACCCCGCCGACCACCGAAACCCAAGCCACGAACCCCGACGACCTTTCACAGCCCTCCAACAGCCTCCCCCAGCTCCGGCGACCTCTGCTCTCACTCTTTCCGGCGTCGACAGCCCCTGTTCTCTCACTTTCCAGCGTCGTTTGTTCTTGCT
>JAOTRH010000010.1:11714903-11733749 GCA_034768845.1 Heliamphora exappendiculata | reverse complement strand
CTCCCTAAGAAGGCGTTAATTGACCGAGCGGGGACTATAGAAGGGTTGTACTTGCAGGATGATGGATGCATCATGGTATGGAGGGGACAAGTGTAAGAGAAAGGTCCGCTTGACTCGACTGAAGAGTTACTTGAGCAAGCCGAGGGAATGATGGGAAACCTTAACATAGGTGTGGAACTTTGCTTGCTTGGACGGGGGATCACTAGCCGAGCCAAGGGATACCACGAGCATCTTGGGGTATCGGCGTATCGCTTGTCCTTTGTGCGAGTGAGGGCACCCTTTGTGCTATACTTATTTACCACTGCTCAACTACGTAGGGTAATACTCATTATGGTTCATGTGTCACCACGAGGGTTAACATGCGGCACTGTATCCATGGAGATGACACGGCAGTGTCAATTGAGCCACACATTTGACCAAAGAAACTTACTTGTGACCCTTGGGTTTTAAGTGGGTTTGGCATAGAGCAGAAATGTTGTGCACGCAATGGGACTTGTTGGCACACCTACATGAGCTAGTGACATTGTTATTAATAGTGCAGTGACCATTTTGTAAAGATCGAGATCTCAGCCTTGGAGAGGTGTGAGTACTTTTAAAAAAATGTGATAATTTCTTGGAGGTCACTAGGAATCATGCATAAGTATGGATGGATCAGTATTTAGAGATCGTTTTAATTTTCTAAGGCCATAATGACTTCAGATATTCTTATTTCTCCCCGTCAGTCTGAAAATGGATTAGAAAGCATATATAATAAGGGATTAATGATGAACTACCTACTATTCTCATGAGCCAAAATGGAGTGCTAAGCGGGCAACCCCAATGCAACTTGGGGTAGGTTTTGGGGCTCCATGAGTGTTTAGAGTCTGTTGGGAATTGGCATCCCCTTTAGACGGTGTCATCAAGGCAAGAGTGTGGACACTGTGCCAAACCCCTATGTAGGAGGCTCAGGATGTGATCTTCCATTGTACCCTGGGCTACGATCTTGGGGAATGTTGTCTATGCGCCGAGTGAACTTTCTACTGAGGCGCTACAAAAAGCTTCGTGAGCCAACATGTGGACACTGACTTTGGTTGGCCTTAATTGTGGGGTGATCTTGAAGTTTCTTGATGGTTAGGCGAGCTTGGGCTTGGTAGAGTTTGAGTGCCTTACGGGAAATGTTCGCTGCACAAAAGTCTCCCCGTTACACAATGCCACACGGTTGAGCTAGACGGACATATCCACAATATACGTTATTTCCTTCACCATTGGCTCATAATATGAGGCCCTCAAAGAATGAAGACAGAATTTTTTCTCAGAGAATAGCATAAAGCATCTACTTTACGTATATGCGAATGAAAAATTATATATATCAACATTGTAAAGCTGTTTTGTTTTGAGTTCTGTATTATATGCGCTGTATATATCATTTTACAGTGCAATGTGGATATGATTCCTTGTCATATTATAATACGCCTTAGAAAATGTACGTATCTATCAGAAAGACTATATTACTATAGCTTTATTAATCCTAATGTTCTGATTCGTTTCTTCCAAAATATGAATCCTTTCTTGTACTTCCTCACATTATCTATTTTATTAGAAAATGTAGGTCCTTGTGTGGAAAAAAGATGATCTTGATGTAATGATTGACCTTTTCCAAAAATTTATTGTCAAGGAACATGTTAGAAACTGAGAACAGAATTTTAAATGCATCCAAGTGGTAAACTCTTTTGATTAATTGATTTGTTCTGAATACATCATTAAATGTTGACAATTAAATATTTTGATTAATTCAGATGCAACTAAACTGGGTCTCTTTCTTGATAAGGAGCTTCAGGACACGACTTTTACAAGGAGCAAAGTGAAATTTCCTGCTTTTTGGTAGCGACTTACTAGACCTTTTTAAAATTCCATATGCAGATCCCCGATAGTCTTCTGCCAAAAGTTGCCATCGTGGGAAGGCCAAATGTTGGTAAATCAGCATTATTTAATCGGCTAGTTGGGGTATTGGATTATCAACCTTGAACTTTTGTTTTTGCTTTTGTTTTTATTTTCTGACTATGAAAATTCATTTAATTTTCTATTTTTGGGGAACAGATGGTGGAACTTCCTGTATCTTAATTTTCTATTTTCATGATGTGAAGATTTTCTTTTTATTTTCTCTTCCTTTCTTTCTATGTTTTTGTTATGCTATTTCATGCAGGGCAACAAAGCAATTGTTGTGGATGAACCTGGGGTTACTAGGGATCGCTTGTATGGTAGATCCTTTTGGGGGGACTATGAATTTATGGTAGTTGATACTGGAGGTGTTCTCAGAATCTCTACGTCCCAGACTGATGTTATGGAAGAATTGGCCATCACAACCACCATCGGTATGGAGGGAATTCCACTGGCTACCAGGGAGGCAGCTGTTGCTAGGATGCCCTCAATGATCGAGAGGCAGGCTACTATAGCAGTAGAAGAGTCGTCAGTTATTATATTTCTTGTTGATGGTCAGGTATTGTATGTTATATCATGTGTTGTCCGAACTTACCTGCTATAATCTTTTCCATTTTTCTCAACTCATTTGTTATTTTGCGTTTATTTATTTCCTTCCTCTCTAGTCTCCCATATTTTCTTTGGTCGACTACTTATTATGAGTATAGTTATTAGTATATGAGAGTTTAGTTCTTCCCAATGGTTACACTGAAGTAGTTTTTCATGGTTAGGAAAACATTTTTAGGGTTGAGCTTCACACGTCTACTACTTCTTGAGGGTTCATTGTTCAATAGGTCCATCTTCAGTACATCGGTCTGTAACGTCATGTGATGCTTGCAGTTTTCAAACAAATAGAGGTAAGTTTGCAATCTCACTTGAAGCACACTTTAGATGAGTTGAAGTGTAAAGGTTGCAATTTTAGGGTTAAAGAGAAGAAGGGGGAAGAAGAAGAGTAAGATAAGAAAATGACATAGGAAATAGGTCTAGGGTTTTCTAACTAAACCTTATACCAGAACATGTATTTATATTAAGTGAATAGAATACATTTAATAACTCTACTAACTTAAATACGAGAATATACTTCTTTAAGCTCCCACTCAAGCTGGAGCATACAAATTGAACTTTCCTAGCTTGGAAGAGACGCTAAAAGGAAGCTCGAGCCAAAGGTTTTCTAAGGATATCACCTAGTTGATCATTAGAGTGAACATAAGAAGTAGCAATCTCTTTGCGCATCAAAAGATTTTGAATGAAGTGTCAATCAATCTCGACATGTTTGGTGAGCTCATGTAAAACTGAATTATTAGCAACGAATATGGCAGCTTGAATATTTGAATATATCAGCTTGAATATCAAAACACGTCCATAGGCGCAGAAATCTTAACACCAAAATCCCAGTGGGATCAAACTCACAATATCTCAAAAGTACTATTGAGCCATGGCATCGATAGCTTCAACACTAGAGTGAATAACAACACTTTGCTTTTGACTACGCCAAGTAACAAGTTTATCTCCAACAAACGTGCAATAATTAAATGTTGACTGCCTATCAAATCAACTAGCAACGGAGTTAGCATTATTAAAACCAGTGACATACAAGGAAGATGACGA
The DNA here is from genome assembly GCA_034768845.1 of Heliamphora exappendiculata. Classification (NCBI taxonomy): domain Eukaryota; kingdom Viridiplantae; phylum Streptophyta; class Magnoliopsida; order Ericales; family Sarraceniaceae; genus Heliamphora; species Heliamphora exappendiculata. The sequence continues at coordinate 11,730,185 of JAOTRH010000010.1, read as the reverse complement.
CTTGTATATTAACTCTCATCCAAAAGCATCTTTCAAATAACGCAAGATGTGACATATAACCTCAAAATGAGGGTGACGAGTAGCATGCATATACTAACCAACACAACTGACAAAAAAAATTAACCTTTCAAATAACTCAAGATGTGACGTGCAACCTCAAAATGGAGGTGACAAGTAGCTGACTAACACAACTGATGACATAAGTGATGTCTGGTCAAGCGAAGTAAGATAAATGAGTTTTTCAACTAGATGTCGATATCGACCTACATCCAAAAAGATCCACTATGTCGATGTCTATTTTAATAGTAGAGTCCACGTGAGTATCACCAGGGAAAGTGCCCAAAAGACCAGTTTCGGACAAGAGATCAAGCACATATTTCATTTGGGAGAGAACCATGCTCTTAGGGGCTATTTTGTTTGTTCAGAGATAAATGGGATGATATAAAATGCATTCGGATAAACAGGTGGATATGAAATGATTGGATATAATATTGAATATGCTATACTTGGGTATAGACATATAACATTTTTGTTTTTGTTTTTGTTTTTGTTTTGGATATGAGTAGATATTGATTTGTAGGATAAAATAAAACATCTTTTTTCTTACTAATCCTCATATAAATTCAAAAATACCCGCATGCCCCTTATTCTCACATTTCTCACAGAAGGATGTTTTTCTGCAAATACCTGTCATTCCAAAGACAAAGCAAACAAACAAAAGTCCCTTTGTATTCATCCTATTAACTAAATAATTGAAAAAAAAATAAAAATAAAAATATTGCTAAAAATGAGAACATCATTTCAAGTTGCTGTTAATTCCAAATTTCTGTGGCATATTTCATGTTGTTGCAAATGTCAACAAAAGTCCCATGGAATTTTTGATGTTCCAGAAAAATTCTTCACTGACAGAAGCTAGGCAAAAAATATCAAATCCAAGAAAATTCATCACTGGCAAAAAAATAGGGTAAACAAATATATACTTGAGGGATAAAACTGTCTTCTATAATAGGGTGATATAATATACCACCCCCTCGTTGGCATATTTAATCCAAGGATAGGAGCCCACTTTGGACTGTATATTCAACTCAATTGGTGCCACCAAACATTTAGAGATGTTAAGACTGATGTATGAACAAAAAACAATAGGAGAGAGTTGAGAGAGAATTATTCTGATGGTGAAAAGAGAGAGGACTCAAAATTAGGGTTAGCTCCCTTATCACTAATATTTATATAATGAGAGAAGTATACCAAAAATACAATTATACTCCTAACTTAATACTCACCCTCAAATTGATGCATAGATATTTCTAATGCCTAACTTGCATATAATGGGGTGAAACACCTTATTACTAAGTCCTTTAGTAAAAATATTTGCTAATTGATCTGTAGACTTCACAAATGGCATACAAATTGAATCCTTTTATAGGTTTGCCTTAATGAAGTGTCTGTCAATCTAGATAGGCGTGGAAACCACCATCAAAATACTCAGTCCCATTATTAGAACGAAGAATCTTGATGGTGGCATCAAATTGGGTACGCACCATTTTATAAAAATTTTGGAAACACGAAAAGACTTCACTTTTAGCACGAAGTAAATAAACCCAAGTGACATGAGAATAACAGTTAATAAAAGTCACAAACCACCAATAACCAGAAATAGAGGTAACAGGTGAAGGACTCTAAACATTAGAATAGATAAGTATAAACGGAAAATCACCGCGTTTATTAACTGAATGATAAATAGACCGTTTATGTTTGGAAAGTTCACAAGCCTCACAACAAAAAGTATTTTAGAACAATGTTTAACTAAAGAAGAAAAAAGTCTCTCTAAAACTCCAAATGAAGGATGCCCTAAACGACGATGCCACTGATGTAGCTGCAAAAGTAAAGATCCTGTATCGACATGGGAAGTTTGGCGAGACGGTGAAGGTGAAAGAGAAGAGGTAGACAGAGCATTCAGTAAGTACAGTCTACCATGTGCACTATCACTGCCAATCGTTCTCCCCGTCACCAGTTCCTGAAAAACATAATGAGTGGAAAAAAAGTTACAGAATAGTTTAATGAACTGGTAAGATGACTAATAGATAAGAAATTAGTAGAAAAATTGGGAACATAAAGGACAGGCAAGAGAGAAAGGGTGGAAGAGCAATGGATAGAACTTTTGCCTGAAACAGATGATAAACACCCATTGGCTATTCGAACCTTATCTTTACCAAAACAAGTAGAATAAGAAGAAAACAAGGTAGAAGATTCAGTCATATGATCAGTGGCGCCTGAGTTAATGATCCAAGGAATAGGAGAGGCAACAACATTAAGCGCACTAGGAGATATACCTGAGTGAGCAAAGTTGGTGGTGGAAGTGGAGGCTGTAAAAGGAGAGATGTCAACCTGAGCCATCAGGCGCATGAGAGTAGTCAACTTTGCCTCAGAGAGTAGGCCAGTCTCACCAGATGTATTACCGAAGATCTCAGAAAGATGAGCATGGGAGCGAATAGGGCCACTACGACCACTACTACGGCCATCTCCACGTCCCTGAATAGGATGGCCATGTAACTTCTAACATTGATCAATAGTGGCTTTACCACAATGCTCACAGCGTAACTCATCTCGGGATACTAAACCATTCTTCTCCCCAGATTTGATAAGCTGGCCTAGCTGAGTGATGGACGTGACAGTTAACACAGAGCGCTTCTGATTGGGAGGAAGAAACATAGCATGACTTCGACTCTCTTCTTGCTGAACATAAGCATACGCCTACCGCAAAGTAGGAAACGGATCTCGACTCAAAATCTGGACACAGATTGGATCGTAGTTAACATTGAGGCCGGCAAAGAAATCATACACCTGCTTCTTTTTTATAATCTTTTGAAAAAGGTGCAACATCAGTAGTACAAATGGTATGGAAGTCTTGATAATAATTAATCTCGTTCCACAAACTAGTCAATTCGGCATAATACTGAGCTAGGGATTAGTCTTTTTGATCTTATCCACAAAGTTTCTGCCTCAATTTATATAACCGAGCATCATTGCCTGTCTAGGAATAAGCATGGGCAGCAGTGGACCAAATCTTATGTGTAGTAACCAGAAGTAAAAAATTGCAACTAATAGAGAGCTGCATAGAATGTAGTAGCTATGACATAACAAGAGTATTTTCCTCTATCCACCGTGTGCGAGACGGCCTCACAACTGTTGGCTGTTGAGTTTCACTAGTGATATACCTAGATGTACTGCAAGCAGCAATGGCTATATTACAGGTACGAGACCAAATCAAATAGTTGCTACCATCCGACTTGACATGATTGATTTGAAGAGACGGACTATCAGTAAGAGTCCGTGAATGAATCAATCTAGTGTTCTCATGACCACTAGAAAGTTTTTCAGTATCAGACATGGTCATGTAAAACTAAGAACAAGCAGTATAAGGCAAATAGAAGCAAGAAACGATGGAATAGAGATGGAAATCAAAGTGGAACTGAACTACTAGACTACCAATGATAGCTAAAACATCATACTAGATGGAGCAAAGTCAAAAGGAACCAAAGACAATATTGGTCGATCTCTTCAAACAAGATTGGAAAACAAGTTTAACCAAACAAATCCTTCAAACAATATTGGTCGAGCCCTTCATGAACCTAAGCATACCAAAAAATGTTCAAATAGTTCGAAGAAATTGAAGCCAAGGTCGAACATACCCTAGCCGCACGTCGAAATCAACCAAAACTCAACAATAGGGTTGATTTGATCCTTAAAGAGCCTTGGGAACCCTAATTGGTACCCATGAGAGGAGAAGCAACCATTAATTGAAGTAAGAATAGCCGCAATCGCGATTTTTGAAAAAAAAACTTGGTCAGTGCCAAAAATCTCAAAAAATGCAAAAAAATATCAAACATGCCAGAAAATAAAGGAAAAAATCACGACATTGTGATTTTTTGTTTTTTGTTTGTTTTTTTTTTTTTTACAATGATGAATTTTGAGATGAAAAGAAAAAAAAAAAGGAATCACCATTACACATGATTTTGTTCTAATACCATGTTAAGATTAATGTATGAACGAAGAACAATAAGAGAGTTGAGAGAGATTATTTTGATGGTGAAAAGAGAGAGCACCCAAAATTAAAGTTAGCTCCCTTATCACTATTATTTATATAATGAAACAAGCATACCAAACATGCAATCTTATTCCTAAATTAACAAAAGACCTATGGGATTTTATCTCAAATCAAACATGCCATTTCCCCCAAACAAACAGCCCCTTAGATGAATAAGAAACTTCAAGTATGAGGAAATAAAGCAGGAGACCCGTATCTTTCATATAAGATTTTCAACACACATGGTGTTTTAAATCAACAATACCATTAGAATCATATCCCGAGATTCACATGAACAATCATGACAATAGTTCCACTAGAAGAATGAAGAACGAAAATCAAGTAATCAAGAGTAGAACAATGAAACCATAGTCAAGGACAATACTTCTGAAATCATTACCCGATATCCACATAAACAATCAAGACAATAGTCTTACTAGAAGAATGACGAACGGAAATCGAGTGATCAAGAGTAAAGCACTGAAACCATAGTCAAGGATAACACTTTTGAAGCAAACCAACCACGAGGAGATTGCTTCAAACCATACAAAGCCGTGCGTAACTGACAAACATAATGTTCACTCTCGGGCACAGTGTAATCTGGTGGTTGTTCCATACTTCCATGTATACTTCTTCTTGAAGATCTCTATGAAAAAATGCTTTCTTAATATCAAGTTGATATAATAGCCAAGACAAGCAATTAGTGAGAATCCAAGTAATCAATGCCATCGGTCTAGATGTATCCTTTTGCAACCAATTGTGCCTTAGATACTCAACCCCATTAGGAGATACTTAAGAGTGTATATTCAACGACAACTAACCATGTGCTTACCTGAAGGAAGATTCGTAAGCTCTTTAGTGTGATTTCTATAAAAGGCACTCTTTTTCTCATCCATTTTGTGCTTCTATCCATACAAAGATAAAGCTTGCTCATAAGATGATGGAATGGTGACACGTGACATAGTATTAACAAAGAAATGCAAACAAGGTGAAAAGTGAGATAAGGGAGAAATTGAGAAATAGGATATTGAGTACAAGCGTGTTTACATCGGCATAGGGCGATAGGTAAATCTTCAACATTTGGAGTTGAGGAAGAAGGGGGCAAGAACCTCCAATTGAGAAGAATGATTTTCTAGTCATAAGGAACGATCTGGTGAGTACGAGTGCACTGATACACTTGATGTTATCATTTTTAATGTAATTTCCACCTCGAACTTCCTTATACTATGATATAACTTGTATTATCTAATTACACCAAGAGTACCATGTTCCTCTCATTTAAATCTTTCTAATGTTTTTCATTTAATCGTTTCTTAAAAAAAGTTCTCCACCTTTTGCTAATATCCTCATCCTTCGCTAACACCATCCAATGCTCCCTTTTTATACGCTTCACTTGAGTTAAGTCTCTCATTTTCTTACTCTCAACTTGGCAAGTTTTTAAATATTCTTTTTCCCAACTTTACTTTCTAATTTAGCAAGAATAATTGTTCCACTTAGTGGATGCTGATAGCATATAATTTTTCCTTAGACATGCCACAGTATGAGGAGAAAACCGAGAACAAAGAAGGAACTACAATGGTAAGAATTAAAGTTGCTGGATGGATGGAGAATGTGATGGGGAATGGAAAGGATTTATTTATAGATTATTTGTATTTCATCTCGGAGGATACTTGAATCTTGTAAATTTTAATTATTTAGATTTAAGTTTAAATTTTAATTGTTTAGATAGGATTAGTTTGAATAAGATCTGATTAGATAGGATTAGTTTAAATAAGATTTGGTTAGATATGATTAATTTAAATAAGATTTGGTTAGATTTTTTAGATATAATTGTTATCTTTTATTCTTATTTTTTGTATTTCACTAATTTATTTATAGGCCTTTAATTGGTATTCCAAAACATTGAATGATTGAATAAACAACTATTTCTTAGAATTAGTGCGGATTTCAGTTCAATCCTAGGTGCAGATTCCTAAGTGCTTTTATGTGCGGATTCCTAAAGGCTTGTTCGTGTTTGTCCTGCATCAATTTGGTATCAGAGCAAACGATTCTATTTTTTTTTAATTTGTCATTTACCTATCAATAGTGAGAAAAAAAAATCAGTTCTTATTTTTTATTTTATTTCTTTTATTTTGATAGTGTTTATTGTCATCGTTAAAAAAAAAGAGAGATGTGAAAAAAAAAGAGTTCGTCTTCCATTTCAACATCAATGTGCCATCTCCACACGGAGAAACCCTAGCTGCCAGGCCTGCCACCCACCAAGTGATTCATTCCACCAACCTCACCACCTCCGGCCACCATCAACGCTGATCACCGTCGACCGCTCACTATCAATGCCGACCACCGTTGGCCAGTTTACCATAAGTGCCGATTGTCGTCGGCCCCTCCTCCATCAACGACAACCACCGTCGGCCCCTCGGCCCCTCCATCAACGCCAACACCATCGGCCTCTCCTCCCTCATTGCCGACCACCGTTGGCCTCTCCTCCATCAACGCCGACCACTCCAGATCCCGCTTACCACTCCGTCAGCCTTCATCAACGTCGCATCCTCCAATCAACAACCACTGTCGAGCACCCCAGATTTCTTTGGAGAATTCATAAATTTTGCTAAAGGTTCATTTTATATTTTTATTAATCCTTTTTTCTCCTTGAGTCATTATGAGTCATCGTGATCCATATCCTATCTTCTCTCACCATAGATCCACGAGATCCTATTGTCACGATCATTCTATAACACATACATGGAGTTATCATCTTGAGGGATTTCAGAATAGGTATTCTAATCATTTCACTCATGATAGATATCCTATTCAATATACTCACCCTACTTGCCCTATTTCATCTAGATACTTGAGACCACCTCCAATTGTTGTTCCTGACCAAGTTACCAGTGATTTTTCTACCATTGCATATTGTGGAAAGAAAAAGAATAAAATTGCCATTGATGAAAGTTTTCCTATCAATATTGTTTCTGACTCTCACATTCAAAAGGGAAAACTTGTGGTTGAGCTGCATCCTCAGCCTTACGACGCGACTTGGGATGATAATTCAAATTTTTTAGTTTCAATGAGATGTTTAGTGACAATCAATATGGGTAATTTATACGTAGACAATGTTTATTGTGACATACTTCTATTAGACGGTGGCGTTGTACTTCTTGGACGTCCTTGGATGTGTGAAGTGAGCGCCACTAAATGACCCGAAAATTGTTTCCGGATTTGGTACAATGGTAAACCCATCTTGCTTCAACCTCTACCACCCAAAGCCAAAGATCCTAACCCGTTACCTTCATCCGATTCTTTTGTGTTCACACATTCCAATTTAGCCCCAGTTGACTAAGAATAGGACTCTTGTCACACAAAAGATTTAATTGATCAAGATGTTGCTATTTGTCCATTAGTAAACGTAATTGACCTACAAGGCATTATTAATGTGTCAACAACTTGTCATAAAGCTACATCAAAGGACCTACTTGAGCATTTTCCTATTGAGAGCCATGCTGAGTTGAATGGTTCATCTCCTGATCCTACCCTTACATCAGTCACAAGTGGTTTATCACCAAACTAGTCACATTCCGTTGTCACATCACTTATTCCCACTTCTTCTCTTACTTTGCTTGCCCATAAATTGGACCTTCATGTAAATTTATTTGAATTCTCATTGAATATGTGTTTTAATGCTTATTTTCTTTTGGAGAGTTTAATTCCTTTTCAAGAAACATTGCAGACAGATGTTTTATTCTTGGAAGTTCATCAATTTCTAGTACCTCAGCACAGTTCAAACTCGCCGAAGTCGAGTTCCCCTTAGCAGAGGAGAAATGATGGGGAACGGAAAGGATTTATCTATAGATTATTTGTATTTGATTTCGGAGGATATTTGAATCTTGTAAATTTTAATTATTTAGATTTAACTTTAAATTTTAATTGTTTAGATAGGATTAGTTTGAATAAGATCTGATCAGATGGTATTACTTTAAATAAGATTTGGTTAAATAGAATTAGTTTAAATAAAATTGGTTAGATTTTTTTAGATATGATTGTTTTCTTTTATTCTTATCTTTTGTATTTCAGTAGCCTATTTATAGGCCTTTAACTGGTATTCCAAAACACTGAATGATTGAATAAACAACTATTTCTTAGAATTGGTGTGGATTCTAGTTCAACCCTAAATGCGGATTTCTAAAGACTTGTTCGTGTTTGTCCTGCATCAGAATGTGTCCGATTGAGGTTACTGAGAACTAGGTATGGTTCAGGTCAAAGTCGTTGGATTGAGAACAGGTAAGGTCTTCTTCAAAGCATTTGGTCAAAGCCTTAGAGAACAATCAGTGATATGCAACAAAGGGGTGAAGGAATAGAGGTGCAATGAGAGACATCTAAAAATGAGGGCTGCTTCAAAGATGATGTGGACTTTGACAACGAGTGAAATGTATCCAAAAGGGCCTGTAAAGTCTTCAACACCGCGCGTGCGGGGGGAGAGAGAGGGAGAGAGAGAGAGAAGAGAAATTGCCGCAAAGGCAGAGAAGAAAATATGCAAAGATATTCGAAGTGTTTTTGGAGATGTGACTTGAAAGAGATTGAAGGGCTTTGAGCGCAAATACATTCTTTTGAGCGCAAATACATTCTTTGATCGCTAGGGTTTATGGCAAAGACGTGTAGAAAAAGGAGCAAGAGACAGAAAGAGAGTAGAGGAGAAGAGAAGAGCAGAGAAAAAATGTATGGTTGCGAAGATGATCTGCGAGGGGTTCTCCTACTCCGATGATAATGGTGTGGCTTCAACATGCTTTTGGCTCTAAAATACCATGTTAGCAATGCATATTTTGTGTGGGGATTATTGTATGGTATTAGCCAACATAATCACATCCTTGAGCAAGAAAAAAATCAAACCCTGTGTAACCTAATGACTAAAATACCCTATAGTAAATACTAAATAACTAAATACACTTCACCAAGTATGGAAGTGCTAAGCAAATACTTATTTATATAATGTGCTCCAGTTCCAAATCTATGCACTTGACAGTAGTTAACCAGTCTTTCTAATGACCACAATTGAAAGGCGGGGTGAGCCTTCTTCCTCAAGCAATAAAGGTGATGTAGAACTAGAAAGGAGGCAAGAAGAAGAGATGGTGGTAAGAAGATGAAGGGAAAGAAGAGAGAAAAAGAGAGTGAAGAGAAGAGAAATCGCAAAGGGGACACAATTTTAATTCGAATTCTCAAGAGAGTCTCGTATCTATAATTTAAACTTAATTATTAAATATTTAAAACAAAATTGGAAATGAGCCTTAATGTTCCGTATGAAAAGGATTTTACAGGCCCTTCACCTGCCGTAATGGGCATATAAAAGAATCCATGTAACAAAGATTATGGCCAAGGGGGCTATTCTTCATGCTTAGCCTTCTAACTTTGCAAACTCGTGCCCATGATTCATGAAACAAAAACTTTAATGCCGACATAAGCTACTGGACACCACCGATAAAAAAATACCAAGTTTCAACACTCGTCTTGAAGACAAGCGATGGGACATTAATTGAATGGTTAGGAGGATTCATTTGTTCCTAAGGAAGCTATATCTTAAGAAAATTGTGATTCCTTTCTTGCTCTAGGCTCAATGAGCTAAACGGGCATCAAAATCAAATTCTTGGAGAATGTTCCAAAGGCGCGCACACTCTTTTTCTTGTATTTCTGTGATCTTATCAGTTTTCTAGAAATTGTAATCCATTTTTTTTTGTGTGCATAAATCGTATAAGAAATAATTTTATTTCCCTTTTGTGTGTTTATTAAAGTTTTTTTCCCCCTATACAGATGAATTTTGATATTTGTAAAACAACCCATCGAATAACAATAATATTTTTTTTTCGTTTAATTTATTTTGTGGTAGCGTTGATTCTAGAGAAAGGTGGTCTTGTGAAGTTGATAGGATTTTAGATCAATTAGTTTTATGGGTTTGCATATGTAATTTGATTGTGAGTGTTTTGGCATCACAATTGTGTAGAGAGTTGAGTGTTGTTACATCTTAGTCTCAAAATGATTTTGTAGAAGGAAGACAAAATTCTTGATCTATTAGAAAATGAAATTGACTAGAATTCCAAGTGGTCTTTGGGTTGGTGTGCATATTGAAACAATTTCTCATTCCCTCGGACCATCCCCACCTTTGGCCACTGTGGCCAACCATTACCTCCGTCTAGAATCGCCAGCCACCACCTTCGGCCACTGTTGTTCGCTACCACCTCTAGACATGCTTGCCGGCCAACACTTCTGGCCGTGATCTCCAACAAACCCTCCTATCTCTATCTATTACCTTCATCCATGGGCGATCATCTCCGGCAAGGCAACTCCCTCACCTTCGACAACCGTTGCCGGTCACCATCTCTGACCACTGTCCCCAACCCCCCCTTCAAAGTAAATTTTTAAAAACATGTGTACTAGACAAGTTTTTATTTTTATTTCTTACAAAAATAAATAAAGATATTTTATGTTTATTAGAAACAGAAAGCATACAAAACTGTAAATGTTGTATTTTTGACTTCCATTAATAATATTTCTTTATTTCTCATAAAAAAGAAAAGACAAAAAGAAGAAAAAGAAAAAGGGGAGTAGGCCATCATGAAAAGTGGGCAACAATCCTAGTCCTACCTAAGTGGTGGCTACTCTCTCTCTCTCTCTCTGCCCTTAAATATGGGGTTGAGTTTGGCCATTGAGAGTTTCAAGGCCTCCTTGGGACGCTATCTTTTAAAAGAGGTGAGATGGGTGGACCCTTATTGTGTAGCTCTATGTGGGTGTTTGACGTTGCTTACGAAAAGAACTAATTTATTATTATAACCGAGAGATTATAGACATGGATTTAAGTAAAAGTTGTGAACTTGTTTAGTGCAATTGTTTGTTATTCTAGATAGGATTGGATAAGATAAGAGGATTAGTAATAGTGGCGGTCCACATATTTTTTTATATACCAAGGGATTATGGATGAGATTAAATATATAATGAGAAATTTGGTAAATGTTTAGTTAGAGTGGAATAAGAGCTGTAAAGTTATTTCTGACCATTAGATAAGGAGGAAATATAATCAAGAGCCTAGTACTAGTAATACCAAGGGGGCCCTGCTATTGTTAATTCTATGAATTAGATTGCTAATCTTGCATTCATCTGACTGTTAGTCTGAGTCTCACAATACCAAGGGGATAATTTTTTTGTATGGACCGGCCTTGTCTAATAATTCAATACCCGTTCCCATAATCCCTCAAAACAAACAAGGCTGTTAATCAGCAGTTTTCTTAAGCTAAAAGCTTAAAAGTTGCTACAATAAGCTATTCCAAGCACCCTGTAAATCTTTTACCAGGACTTAGAAATGTCAAAAGAAAGATTGTATTCAGGGATGCTTTCTTGGGTTTATTGTGATTTGTTTGGCTCGTATTTAGCATAGGGTTTGGTTGGATTGTTTCCTATACGTCAATTGGTCTGGAAGAAACTTCGGTTTCTCACATTTCTATGCGCTTAATTACAATAGACTTTCAATGCTCTCTTGACTTTCAAGCTTAATTACAGTGGTGTGTATATGGAATCTTCCCCTATGAAATCCATTGTCTTGACAGTTCATTCAATCCCCAACCTCAGTTTGAAAAATAATCTAATAGTTTCTTTATGATTTTTAAGTGAACATTAACTATTTCTTTAATAGAAATTCTTCTAGGTAAAGGGGGCTGAGAAGAAACCCTAAGCCTATTGACTAATCTCTGATTATATTCTCCATTTTTTTCTTTTCTTTTTTCTTTCTAACCCTAAAATCTCAATCTTTGCACTTCAACTTGTGGTATAGTGACAATAAACTTTTCCAGGCAGGTCTAACAGCAGCTGATGTGGAAATAGCGAACTGGCTGCGGAAGAACTACTCACACAAATGTATCATTCTTGCTGTGAACAAATGTGAATCTCCACGTAAAGGAGTCTTGCAAGCATCAGAATTTTGGTCCTTGGGGTCTGTTGTTTCTGTCTTTTCTTTTCTTCACCCTTAAGTCAGTTTGTGAACCTTTTTCTGAATTTTGTTTAAAATATTTACAAAAATAATTTTGTAAAATATGTATCTTGTCTACATGTGAATTACACTGTTGAATAGTATTGTCAGGGAAAGAAAAAGAGCATGAAACTTTTCAAGTTGATACATAGGAGTTTATGATTTACTATTGATCCTAATATAGGAGAGAATTGTGGCTGTCTCAATGAGTTAACATTATTCAAAATTATTTTTAGTGGTTTATCGCCAATGACGTACTCTGTACTCCATGAACAGTCATCCTGTCCCCACCTCATTCTTTTGACCTCCACCTCCAGCATTTTGGTTCCCGGCATATTTTGTTCCAATAAGGCTGCGTGGAAAACCTTGACAGAACTGCAGGTAGAAAGTGAAGTAAAACAATACATGCTTTACAAATTTGAAATTTATTATCTTTACAGATAAACTTAACAGTTGAGCTGCACTGTTATTGTGTCGTTGAAGCCTATGGATATTTTTGGGTTTTCTGAGATTCTGTTTGTGTATTTTCTGGAAGCTGTTTTTAACTCAGAAAACCTTAAGTGTCAAACTAATCAAATGCAGTAATTACAAGGTTTTAAGCAGCGGAAATAAGATATGTATCGGTGATACGGCCATGTATCAGCCAATATCTGGAATTATTGGCCTATATATTGGTAAATATTGGTATTGGAGATCCAACATCCCAATGCGCATCAACTGGTATGATATGCATTGGCCAATTTTTAAATGTAGTTGTTAACTTAGAAAAAAATGCAACAAGAGTCAATCTTTATTACTTTTGTACACACTTTACTTTTGTGACTCTTGATTCACTTTAAAATGTTTGACCTCTATAAGGCTTGTAGTTATATGCCTCTTAGAATCTCTTATTCAACTTTTTAGAGCCTTATTATTTTGACAACTCGGGGAGATAGGGAAAAAAGGAATCCTCTCGGAAAAAAGGAGGAAAAAACCAGTCTTTCAAAAGTAAGTGCTGCACAGTTTGTCTTACTTTTGGTGCTATGCACAGTGAATAGTGTTGGATAGCTTGATATATAGTGTTGGATAGCTTGATATACAGTGTTGGGCTTATTTCGTAACAGCTTAAGTTCTTGGGATAATTGGTGACTTAACATGTTATCAGAATTTTGGTTTCACAAGGTTTTGGGTTCAAGTTTCGTGATATGTGTTTGTTTCCTATTATGTTTGTCATTGTGGACTACGTTCTGTGCATGTTGGTGCACCTTTTCAGTTTAGTTTGTTTGTCTCTCCGCGCGCGAAATAGGGTCGTACATGTTAATATATATTTAGTATTAAGATGTTAAGTAATAATAATAATATCCTGTGGGGATGCCCACAGTATCTATTGTAGGCTTTCATTTGCTTAATAAATACGTGGGTATGTCTCACAATGAGACACATGTTTTTCTCGTATTCTCTCTCTCTTTTCTAACGTGGTATTAGAGCAATGGAACCCTAGCCATCAAACCCTAACCTTCAGTCCCTCCAGCCGCCGCCAGCCACAAACCCTAGTTTTTGCGTCGCAACCCTCGTCGGACCTCTGCCGGCCCTCGCTGACCAGTCATCCAGCCACCGCCAGACAGAAACCCTAACCCTCGCGTCGCGACCATCCACAAACCCTAACCTTCGTGTCACGACCAGCCACAAACCCTAGCCGCCAGCCACCGCCGACCCTTCCAGACCCTCGTCGGACCTCTGCCGACCATCGCCGACCATCGTCGGCCCTTCGCCGACCACTGCCGACCACTGCCGACCACTGCTGACCTCCGTTAGAACCACAGAAGGCCTTCGCGACCAACCTTAGTCGCCGTAACAGCTTTTAAACCTCCTCGCAGGACCTCCGGCCACTCGCCGACCACTCGCCGGACCTCCGGCCGTCCCTTCCAGAGGGTTTCTCTCTCTCTCTCTCTCTCTCTCCCTCACTGCATCTGTCTAGTCTATACAATGGGTTGTGGTATGCTGGTTCGATGATGCAGTGAGGGTTCCACACTGTTCTCGGTCATTCTCCCTTGTGGATGTAACTTGTGCTCCGTGGTATTCTTTTGTTTTTGGTCTCCTTGTTGGTAGACAAGGATGTCAGAGGCTTCGGTGACCCGCGAACCTCAGGTTGAAGCTGGCCGGCAGCGTACGACAGAGGTGTTTTCCTCATCCACACGGTTAGTAGATCGGCGACTTGATGGCGCCAACAGTTATGCATTATGGAAGAAGAGTGTTTTGAAGTTGCTTCAGGAAATGGAGCTCGATTCCCATTTATTTGATGATCCTCCATCTCAAACCTCAGCAGCCTTTTGGACCTGGACCTGGGACGATGCCCGGATATTCAGTCAGCTACTCAATTCAATGGAACCTTCGGTTCAGGCCTTGGTGGCTAACACTGATACTGTACGAGAGATCTGGTTCTCATTGGAGTCAATTTATTCATCCACCAATGATCTCTCCCGTTTATATGACGTTTTGAAAGGTTTCTTTCAGTCTCATCAATCCGGGAAGCCGTTTCAGGATCATTTTCTGCAATTCAAGGTTTTGGCAGACGAGTTTGACAGGCTCCTTTCATTCACGAATCAGTTGTCCCAGTTTCAAAAGCAGAGACAACAACTACTGGTGGTGTGCTTCTTGGCCAGTTTGGATTCCGAGTTCGACTCGGCGCGTTCTCAAATTCTTGCTGGGGCAGATATTCATACTCTTTTCGAGACGTTCCGACGCCTAAGTCGAGTATCTCGTTGGGATGACTCTCGAGGCCCTCTTGCATTCCCTGTTCATGGCAATCGTAGCGGTCGAGGCCGCGGTCGTGGTAGTGCTAAGTCTAGTCGTGGAGGGGGTCGTGATGGTGGTCGCGAGACCCGTACGTGCCATTATTGCGGGATAAGGAGGCACATTCGTCGTGAATGCTACAAATTTCATGGAAAACCCTCACTGGTGGCCAATGCCACATCCGATTTCAGCCAGCTAGACTATATCCAGCTGAGTTCTCAGGGAGCACCCAGCTCAGCTAGACGAGTTGTGGAGATGACTGCAGCAGAGTACGATCAATACATGTATGGACAGACTGGACAGAATGCGAGCTCGCCTGAGGTATTGGCAGCCACATTTGTAGGTAATCCTACTGCATGTGTGGCTACTCCCCACACTTGGGTTATAGATTCTGGCGCTTCTGCTCACATGGCTGGAT